>JAPMOQ010013963.1:253834-324352 GCA_026543055.1 Argiope trifasciata
ATGCGCTGGAATTGTCCGGAATGTTCTTCAAACCAATCGCGAACAGTTCTGGCCCGGTGACATGGCGCATTGTCATCCATAAAAATCCCATCGTTGTGGGTACGTGAAGTCCATGAATGGCTGCAAGTGATCTGCAAGCAGCTGAACTTAACCATTTCCAGTCAATGATCGGTTCAGTTGCACCAGAGGACCGAGTCCATGCCATGTAAAAACAGCCCACACCATTATGCAGCCACCACCTGCTTGAACAGTGCCTTGCTGACAGTTTGGGTCCATGGCTTCGTGGGGTCTGTGCCACACTCGAACTCTACCATCAGCTCGTAACAACTGAAATCGTGACTCATCTGACCACGCCACGATTTTCCACTCGTCTATGGACCAGTCGATATGCTCACGAGCCCAGGAGAGTCGCTGCAGGCGATGTCGTGCTGTCAGTAAAGGAACTCGAGTCGGTCTTCTGCTGTCATAGCCCAAGGAAGACAAATTTCGCCGCACAGTCCTATCAGACACGTCCCTCGTACGTCCCACATTGATTCCTGCAGTTATTTGACGAAGTGTTGCGTGTCTATTAACATTGACCATTCTACACAGACGTCAGCGGTCTCGGTCGTTAAGTGCAGGTGGTCGCCTACTGCGCTGTCCATGATGGGATGGGATGCCTGAAATTTCATACTCTCGGCACACTCTTGATACTGTGGATCTTGGAATGTTGAATTCACTAACGATATCCGCAATGGAATGACCCATGCGTCTAGCTCCAACCAACATTCCACGTTCAAAGTCTGTTAATTCTCGTCGTACCGCCATAAATCACGAAAAACCTGTTCACATGAATAACTTGAACACAAATGAAAGCTCTGGAAAACGAACTGCGCATTTATACTTTTTCGCTGCGATACTACTGCCATCTATATATTTGCATATTGCTATCCCATGACTTTTGTCACTTCAGTGTATATATATATATAAGTAACTTTATAAGAACATGAAATGTTTAGTAATTAAATATTTTTATTAGAAAATGTAATTACATTTATTATAATTTTGGAGCCTTGTTTGCTTTTGTTTATATCTGTTCAAACTGTTTATGTTTTTTTTGTCCAAAATCACCATCGAATCTTGTAATATAGATTGAAATCTATTGCGAAAATCATCTTTATTTTGAAATAAAAGCGGTGATATCTAAGCAGAAATAATTATATTAATTTCAAAATAAATTATTAATAAATGGTAATTCCACGCAATTAAACACACTCAAAAATCGAGAAAATTTAAAGAAAATATTCCCTCCAGCATAAATGCTCAATATGTTCGTAAAAATATTTTTATCAGAATCGATTCAAGATTTCATATTCTTCAAGATAGGGTTCCCTTTTATACAGTCGTAAACACAGGAATTTATGATGAGATTTCTCAACAAAAGAAACATATAGCACTGTGTTATGACTGTTAGTGCTGGCATTACATTTTATTACTTAACATTTTACACTGGTTCGTACTTTTTATCAACAGAATGTCTGAAGAGCAGCTCATAAAGAAGATTATTTTTTGTATGCAATAACGTTTGTCATTCCTTGCTTGAAGAAAATAACTTAACTTGCCTTCTAATAAAAAGGATCGCTTACAGGGCGTTTCGTTTTGGAAATTCTTGTAGAATTTGAAAAGAAATTTTTAACCTAAGAGTGATTCCATTAACATAAATTTTGTTCTAAAAACAAGAAAATGGTAGCTATTTAAATGGTTGAAGCAACAGTATTTTGAATCACGTTTTGAATGTCTTTTCGGCAATAAAACAACCTCAAAGGATAAGGATGAAAAAATATGGAAAGAAGTGTTTTTTATAAGTGCAGAAAAGATAATGCATAATATGCGGAATGAAGATTAACATTTTATGAAAAGATAGTATTTATGTGTATGTTTCTTAGACATGGAAACTCGTTGAGAAAATTTAATATTCAAACCTGCTGATATTAACAGCCGTATATAAATATTCGTGATTTTGAGAATTAATCGATAATAATACCTATTCAATAACGCCACTGTAAGTAGAGGGTTAAATATTATTTTCAATTATTAGGAAATAGGCTGCTGTTTTGTTGAATCATTTTTTATGCCGTTAAATTTGCTAGAATTTCAACTTTCGATTTGAATATTGTTTTAAGTTAATTATACTAAAGACCCATCTTAAATCAACTTGATGGATATCTTGTGAATGACACGGTAATTTTGAATCTTGATAAGATGGCGAGAGGGATGCCTGAGCTGGCAACCCCTCTCCAAACATCAACACCACACCAGCAGGAGCATGTTTTGCCCCAGGTGGATATCGCTTGCACCATACCCGCCTACACCATGTTTTTCAGTAGAATCAGGTCTTGAACCTGAAAGCCTCCGGTTCGGAAGCCGATACCTTACCACTAGGGCACCGCGGCCCGCTTTCGGTTTGCAGTAATCAGATTAAAATAACGTTCAAAATAAAAGATACAAGTCGTGTTTTAAGATGGTTATAAAAATACATAAAAAAACAGGCATGATATCATCATTGAATAAAATTATTTTAATTGCCCTCATCAGTCGTTAGGATTCTTATATCCTTTTCTGTTTTATTTATTCATTTATATCTTAGATTCTTCTTTATGGTCATAAGTTGGTTCTTCAAAAATAATAAGGTTAACATCAATTGAAAGATTCCTCTTGTAATTTCAAACTGTTTAAATATGGTCGAAGACGATACTTGAATCGACTACCATTGTACAAATTTCCCCTGGCATACTAGCTGTAACACATATTTAACATTCAATGGAGCAATAAATACACCGGCTAGTTTCTAATCGGAGTTTCGTGCGTAAAATTTATCAAAAAGCTTCCTTTCCGGTGTTTGATAATAATACAGTGTATCTTTGTAAGAAGACTTGAGCAAGCAGGGGCCGTGGTAGCCTAGTTGGTAGAGCGTCAGACTCGTAATCGAAAGGGCGCGGGTTCTATCCTCGTCTAGTCCAAAGACCGCCGTGTTGGCTAATGGCAGTTGGGGCGCGTTAAATTGGTCGTAACTTCAATGTTTTCCAAGTTCCCATTACAAAAACGTTACCTCTGGGAGTACTGAATCAGAGATGAGTTGGTCTCTGATTTGAATCTAAATTCCGACTTGCTGATGGATGAATGAGTGCATGAATGAATTTGACCACCCTCTAAAAAGGGTTGTGTCGTGTGTGTTCGAGCAAACTCGTCCTTACACCTGAGCGGTGCTCGTTAACAATGAAGGGCGCACACCTCCGCTTTAATCGAAACAGCCCTGATAATTCGGCTTGGCGTGACCAAGTGACATTACAGCAACAACAATTTGAGAAGGCAACCTTTGTACACATTTTCCTTGCACAAAAGCTGCAGGTATTTTAACCCCGAGAGATTTAACATGCATCAGATCAATGTACTAGTTCTTTTCTAATCGGAATTTGTTCCATAAAACTTATCAGGACATTTTGTTTCTGTGGCTTGATAATATTAATAAAGTTTATTTACAAGTACAGATCAAAATTTTATATAGAAGGTAGATACCAAAGACATCACTTGAGCAGTCTGCCCTTGTACAAACTTTTTCTGAGCACCTGCTTCAAGGTATTTTACCCTATCAGATTTTAGATGTTCTAGGTCAATATACCGATTCGTTTTTAATTGGAATTTGGATTCAGGATCCTTTAGAACCAAAGCTGCCCTCTAGGTAATCATTACTTTGACAAAGAATATCTACCATGCCTGTTAGTAAAAGCAATTTTCAAAATTTTAACGATCATTGGTTTTCCATACATTTTGAATAAATAGACTTTTACAATATTTCATAAATGAAGAGACTCATATTATCAATATATTACATTATGATAATCAAACATATTTCCATTAATTTTCCATAAATAATATATTTTCGAAGGGAAAAAATATTACATCAATAAGTTTCACAGCCCAGAGGACAACATTATAATCTTATAATGGACATCCTTTTATTTACTACAAATCTAACATGTATGAAAAAAAAGTTATTTCATATTCAGAAACTTCATACAATATACAAAAAACAGTCAATAAGTATTTATAATAAGACAAACAGCAGAATTTAACTGATAAAGGAAGCATTGACCTTTATCTAATACTATAATACGAGGAATGGTTGCCAAGTCGAAAATCGCCCCAGAATTAATAAACTAAGGTAAAGTTGGGGGTCTGGGGTTTTTGGCCACGAGGAATCGATTGGCGCCGGTTTTGAAGCGCTACGGTCGAGCAGTTCGGAGTTGCAGATAGGATATTTTCAAACTTTATTAGTTCGCCATAATGGCTATTTAAATTTTCAAGCGGTAACGTGCTGCCATCTATAGCCAATATGGCGAACTAATAAAGTTTTATGTTTATGCTGTTATAGGTTTATAATATGTTTCTTATGTATGTAAATATGTTTGGTTTTTCTAAATAAATTTGTCAAAAATATTGAACTTCAACACACTTCAATCTTTACCTTTACTTTACCTTTGTATAGAATAGTTCCCTTTCCAAACTCTAACTTTGTTTAGAATAGTTTACAATGGTGCACTTTAACCGGTTATATTTTCACCAATGGTTTCACAAATTTTCTTATGGCATGTATTGTTTTGATAAATCACAATTGAAAATTAAAACTTCGAGTTAACTTCGATACCTGTTTTCTCCGAGCGGAGCTCAGTCACCCGCTGGTATAACATGAAATAACAACACTGAATAAAATAATATAAGATGCAATTACTTCTCTTAAACAATAAACATATCCATCGAGCCATATTAGAAAATAAAACAGGACTAATGCCTTTTCAAAATAAGATATTCGATAAATATGCTTTCAAATTTGTTTTCTGTAACATGAGAATGCTCTGAAAAGATTTAACAATATGAAGGTTTAACTTATGCTAACTATTTCTTTATTTAGAATACGTTTCTTCCTTTCAAAAATCTGAATATGTTATTTATTTGTATTTGAAAAACTATATATATATATATATATATATATATATATCATTATTTTTGCGTCGTAAAATAAGGACTTTGAATCCACCTTTTAAATTTGTTTTCAATTCTATTGTGCACGTAAACAAGTAGATTTTGAGGTATACAACAATTTTCTATTAATATTCTATTAATATGTTATCGTTCGGGTTCGGATTTTTTTTTTCGCATTTATTAAATCTTATAAATAGCCTAAATCCTGTCGAATTTTGTAGGTAATTCGAAACTTTAGAAAGGGTTTAGTTTATTTTTTTTAGTTTAGTTATATTAACGTACCGTTTAAAGCAATACGAGGGTTGTTTTGGGACGGACCTCGTCATTTTGAGCCACGGTCAGATGACGAGGGTGACACCTGAACTGGCACCCCCTTCTCCACACCATGCCAGGGGGAGGACGATTGGTGTGAAAGATTTAACGTGCAAGATACCCTCTCACACGACCGTTCTTCGGTGGAATCGAGTCTCGAACCTGAAACCCTCCGGTTCCGAAGCCGAGACCTTACCACCAGGCCACCACGGTCCCAACTTTAGAATGGGAAAATACATTAATCTTTTAACCCTTAAATGGGAATGTGCGGTCTGCGAGTGTGGTCTCTCCAAAACGTTCTTGGCTGCTCTCGAAAAATGTGTTATCTGTGAATAAAATTGTGAGGCTACTTAAGATAAGACCGTGAATACAATGTAATCACTGAATAGTGGTCACCAAATATGGATATTTTAATTAATCCTACAATTTTTACTGAATATAAAATGCTATCTTTGAGGATTTTTAAAACTTAATCAGTAATCTTCGATATTTGTTCATGTTTTACATTTTACTTAGCTCCATTGCTATTCTTTTATTACAAGAGAGTTTTATTAAAAATATCAACCTAATTGCTCTTTGATTTCCTGAATTTCTATGTTGATACTTTCAACTTTTATGTTTTTAATATGCGCGGTTTTATTGCCTGCCTTATTTCCGTATCGTTGGCTTGACTCAGCATGGACCAAACAACCATCCTTAAAGCGGAAGATAATCATAATTTGAAAACTCTATTTTACGAATTCAGGTAATCCCGAAAAGCAGCGATTCATCAAAATCTCGAGTATGAATTTTTTTGATGGTGACTTTATTTCGAACACGAGAAAGTAAAAACGAAAATAATTTGTAAATTTCATTTAAATAAAACTATTGGAAGATTTGTATATCTCCTTTTTGTCCATTTTTTACTAAATCCTTTTAACCCCTTACCTGCCGAGGAAAGCTTACGAGATTCGCTCCCCAGTGCCACCGGTTTTCGTAGCGTACTGCAGAAAGGCGTATATATAAGCCCGCGGCAGGCAAGGGGTTAATGGCCCTTTCTTTTTTTCAGAGATTATTTTTCATAAACTTCATCATTCATAAGGACGGGCATATTTTCGTTTAAATCGATTTCCGATCAATATTTTTATTGATTTTAGCAAATTCCATTCATCAACTGAAAATATCGCAATTGTGTTTAGCCGCTATCATCAATTTTATCTTTAAAATTGCCGCTTCGAAAGATCTGGGCGCGTGGAAACAG
Source organism: Argiope trifasciata (assembly GCA_026543055.1). Taxonomy (NCBI): domain Eukaryota; kingdom Metazoa; phylum Arthropoda; class Arachnida; order Araneae; family Araneidae; genus Argiope; species Argiope trifasciata. The sequence goes on from JAPMOQ010013963.1 coordinate 260,406, forward strand.
CAATTACTTTGAAATTAGCATATCCGCAGAGGTAGTGCTCGCGGAGATTAATTACGGATGTCCACACGGACAAAGTTCACGGTCCCCAAATTAGAGCTGTGTTTACAAGGGAGAGGGTGGGCATATTGTTTCGTGAGATTTACTTGAACTAAAGAGAGAGAAACCTGTTTCTAGTAGAAGCTCTATTTCTAGAATCTAAGCAATACTACTGAAGTATTTGCTAAAAGATATTTGTGAAAGATATATCTACGTATCTTGAAAATTATTTCAATATTTCTTGTTTCACATTTTTTTTTCGATCATTTAATTACTCATTTAACTAATCAGAATTGTTAGAATTTAATTAAAAGAGAAATGTCTAAGAGAATAGTGCTTTTCCAGAGATGGAATATCCTACTCCGAATGTAATCGAATTTATTACGATGCAGTTATAAGGTTTCAACAGGGTTCTAATTAAGAAGAGTTTAGTTCAGTTATATTAACTCTTAACTGGGGAGGTGAAATTTTAGGACTTAACTCTGGAGGTGCAGTCTACGAGACCGCATTTTATTTACCAATTAAATATTCTAATGAATGTATCAGTATGAAAAATATATTTTACAGATACTTATCTTGATATTTAGATATATTTCAGAAATTTTTCAAAATATATCATCGTTGGAAAAAGTAAATGCGTTTGGAACATTCATTTTCTTCTCTAATTACATCTTACAATAAATAATATTCTTGAAAAAATATATTACTTTTTAATTCTTATTTATTTTTCCAGAATATAAAAGCAATATAATGTAAAGTTCAACAATTATATAAAAAATAGAAAAATGACAAAGGATAAAATTGACCCTTTTTTTAGGCTTGTGTGACTTTCACAGCAAGGTTTCCTGGTGCATTTTAAAAATACAGGTTACGAACTAGTATAAAATTCAACCTATAAAATTTTTATATATTTCTTTTGGTATATTAATATATTTTATTTATTGTAATTTTTCAAAATGCATTATCAATAGAAAAATTAATCATGTTTGAACGTACATATCAGAATCAGTTGAACGTGAACTTTCATCGAAAATCTCATCAATTATCTTTATCACTAAAATCCCTCTCTGCATCATTTAAAAATATCTGTCCCACTGCTTCACAATCAAATCAGTAAATTGGATGGTATTTCTGTTTCCAAGTCTTAGTGCCATCTGCCAAGCCTTGTCTATCACTGGGGCGCTAACAGGGAAGTGCAGTCTTGCAAACCACGCTCAAAGAAATGACGGAATTATTTTAAAAAGCACACTCTGAAACCGGTAAAAAAGTGCACATGTATTGGAAATTACAAAACAGAAAGCTACAGAATTAATCCATTCAATTGAGGCAAAAATAGAATAGGAGTGACCGAAAGTCCATCTCTGCGGTTTCACAGACCTCATGTCCCCTGTTAAGGGTCAACGCCCTGTTTTAAAGCAACACTAGGACTATTTTGGGAATGACCTCATAATTTTGAACCAGATCACGTGATGAGGGTAAAACGTCTGCTTGCACCCCTTCTCTAAATTTCGGAAGGACATTTAGACACTACACTAGCGAGAGGACATTTGGCACCGACGGATTTAACGTGCACCATTAATCATGCCATCATACACCAGACACTCCGGTGCACCTGAAACCCTCCGATTCTGAAATCATGACCTTACCACTCGGCCATCACGACCTTCAAATAAATTAAGACAGGGAAATCCATGCTTGAACAATTTTACCCAAATTTCCTAAACAAATCTAATATTTTATCTAAGTGAAAATGATCAAACTTGGTTTTCTGTTTATGGTATGACAGCTCGAATGTCGATTTCATTATCAACACATGCGAAAAAATTAAGGAAACTGTTTCCGTCACTATTTGAAATGGAATTTTAAAAAGTAAAACTCAACTTGATGGGTAGCAAAATAGAAAATTTCTTATATTTCTTATAAATATAGAGAAATGTTATGAAAGTCTTCGCCTTTGAAAATCTAAGCCTATATAAATACAACACTTTTTAAGGGTATTAATTAAAATGCATTAATTTTAAGGTGCATTATTTTCTGAGTTTTAATTCAAAGTTCATTCCTTAGCTTCAAATGATTCACTTACTTTTTTTACTATCCAGGCTACATTTGTTCGATAAAATTACATTGCTATACATTTTATGAATATCTCTGACAGATTCTGTAATAATTACAAATTCATTCCATTGTATAATTTTGCAATATATTTGTAAACTACGCTTTTACCTTGTTCCTTAAAATTTGAATTATTTCAAACACCGTTACGCAAATATTTAACCATTATCTGTTTTCACATTTTGCAGTAGTCTGACTCTGGACTTACTGAAAATAATTTCAAAGTCTTACTTTCCAAAAGCATGCAAATGGTTTAAAGTTGCTGTGTTGCGTTTAATACATTTTTGAACTCATTTTAATTAGAGTAATAGTAATTATGTTTTAACAAACACAAGTGATGAAACACACGTCTTAAAAATTTTGAGAAACATTGCTATAAGATGTAAAGGAAAAAGTAAGAAAGGGTTAAGTAAATGAGTTTCTGGATAAATGTGGTCCCTACGATGTTTTTTTCCAGAGATTTTTCTAAGTTCTTTGAAGATGAAAGCTTTAAAGGAAATTTTAATATTTAACCGAGTATCTTTGAAGACAAATCCATTCCTTGTTTTATGTATTTTCAATATACAACATTTATGAAATTGACTCGCCTGGAAGCAAAGGGCTTAGTTTTAGAAAGAAAAAAAAACGTATTTACTTTACATAATGAGTTTGAATCGTATTATTCTCTAACTGCTACATTATGATGATATTAAATAACACTGATTGTCCTCAGACAGAAGATATCCTAATATTCCCTAAACCTTAAGACATATATGTGTTTTAAAATTCCATTTTCTAGTTGTATATATGTCTGTACCCCGTGCTTTTATAATTTTAATTTGATATCTATAAATTTGATCAAAATCTATTACATAATATAAAATTTGTTTTTATAGTTGTCGCCCTTTTAAGTGAAATTTGTGTTCATTTTACCTTTGATAATAATTTACCATCTAAAACGAGCCAACCGATAAATTCAAAACTATTCTTACTTTAGAACCATAACGTTTCCATTCTCCATGTAAAACATTCATTCATTTTCTCGGTTTTAGGAACTTAATTCATGGCTATGTTGGAATTAGCCATTATTTTTTAGAAACAAATTATCTGATAAGATTGTTATTCATACAACAGATTTAATAAGTGATTCAGACAACCGAAACAATGACTTTTAGTGACACTTAGTAGCATTTTCTCTTATACTAAATTTAGTTTAGTTAACTTCACGTTTTAAAGCAATAATGGGGCTATTTTGGGAGAAGCCTCGTACTTTTGAATGGTATTCTGATGACGAGAACGATACCTGATCTGGCACCCCCTTCCCAAACTTCCACACCACATCAACAGGAGGGCGATTGGCTCCCGATGGATTTGGCGTGCACTAGACTTGTTAGGTGAATGTTAGATTATAGAAGTGTGAAGCATTGTTTGTGCATAAATGAATATAAGAAACGTATATTACTAATCGACATCTGTAAAATGTAAAAGAGACACCAAAATTTTTTTTTTAATTTTTTCATCAACGATTTCGGTACAATTTTCCTATATATTTCATGGAATTAGGTAATTTTAACTATATGACTAAATGCAATATTTAGGGAAATCATAGCTTTTTCTAATTTTTATTACCCTCTTCATATGTATCTATCTCATTTTCATATAAAGAATAATAAATGTGTATAATATCAAATCTTTTGGGCAAGGTAATAATCAATATACATCATAATAGTGATAAATGATTAAATAATTCCTAATTTTAATTTTTAAACAGAATAGTAACACAATTTAATCACTGAATTCAATATAATTATATTCCTATGGAGATGCCTCCCTAAAGCTCTTTTCGATTTCTTTTATAAAATCTGCCCCCAGCACTTTTTAGGAGACAATGTTTCATTTTAGATTAGGGTGTTCTCTGTAATTAGTTAAAGTCTTGTTTCTTTATTTTATGCTGTAGTAATTTTAAGGTAACAATTGCATTAATATTTTGTTATTTTATAAAGAAAATTAAGCTCTTCAAATTTCAACAAAAATCCCTCTAATTGAGATATTTCCCTTAAACATTTACAAATACAAATTATCCAAATGTGAGGTTATTGCGGAATTATGAATAAAAAAATAGTTTTAATTTTCATTTTTAAAAAATACTCTGCACATTCGACAAAAAGATAGTCAGGGCATTGCTCGTAAATTCTCGCTCAAAAAATTTTAAATTAAAACATATGAAATAAAGATTTTCAAAGGGATATAAATTAATTACTCGTTTCTTGCTTGAAAATATGGTAAACTGTTACACTTACCAATAATATTAAACTATAAACTAAAAATTTAGTGAATTTTATGCACAATTATTATAAAAGTTACATTTCTAAGTAAAGCAGAATAAATTAAAAAACTTACGAATTTTTTAGGCACTCTAGAAAAAAAAATCGTTTTTTGGAGAATTAAGATTTCTTAAAACTCTGAGTCTATTAAAATTGTGGACTGATACTAGAAATGAAATAAATGTTAATAAAATCAGAGATGCTTAAAGTTTTAGATGTTTTCTCGAAAGGAAAACCGAAGATCTTAAGTTATAAGACATTCTTAAGTTTCAAAGAAGAACTACAATTTCGTAAATGATTCCGGCTTAAAGGATGAAAGGCTTATTTTTTACTCGAAACAGTCTCTCTACCAGGGTACATAGCATTGCCAACTAAATTCCGTAGGTACTTTTTCCTTTCTTTTAACAATAAATAAAAATAAATAGGAATGTAAGTAAAATTCTCTGAAATCGTTTTAACGTTTGGATTATTTCTATATTTGGATTTCACGTTTGGATTATTTTCAAGAAATTTGAGATCGGTAATTCGAAATTTAATGGGATGGAAGATGAAGAAATTTGATAAAGGAAAAAAAAATCAGATAAAATGTTCTCAGAGATCTTCACTGAGAAACATCATACTTCATTTATTTTTCACCTATAACATAAATATCAATATGTTAAATTTGCTGACGGAAATCTTCCAATTGAATTGAACAACTTCCAATTGAATTGAAAGTAGGATAAGTTAAAATACAATTTTCTGAACTTGTATTGAATGACACTTGATGTTAATATAGATTTTTAAAAATATGAATTTATTAATTATATTTAATTTTTTAATTAATTAACATGAAGGTGAAAAATGCGTGTCAATTCTTGCAAAAATCAGCAATTTTTGGATACTTAATAATTTCTTAGATGTTTGTTTAGTAAAAAGTAGCTCAAATATTTTTTCTTTATTGTCCTAAGTAGGAAATGAATTATATTTTTAAAAATATTACCTGTTAATATTCTCTTTACTAAAATACAATGATACAACATCGGTTCTGTTTGAAATAATTTTTGATAAATAATGTATCCAAATCTTGGTTTTGATAGAAAAATTGAAATTTGGCTAAGTTTTGGCTATATTTGTATAACAGCAGCAGAAAATGTGAAACTTTATTTTAATTTTTGTTTTTTTAAAATACTTTTTTTTGCTTCACAGATATAATTTAGTTTTATGTGATTATAAAATTCTGCTCATTTAAAAGATGATTTTCTGATATGTTTGCGTTTAATATTGCATTAACCTCAGTTAGAATTGGAAGGAATTATTCAATTATTGAAGGTTGTCAAAGTCTGCAAGAGTAACAATTTCTCTGTAGATTTTGGATAAATTTGTTGAACAGAAAAAAGAAAGGTTAAAATTTTTCGAACATGGTTTTTTAAATCTTAGTTCCTGTTATTGAAGAGTAAGAAAGAATTCTCGGTAATCTGTAGCAAAACTATTTTATTGAATTATACAGGAAATAGCATCCAGTCACGGAATGTGGTGAAAAGAGGAAAAGTCACGTGATCACGGAAACTCGGCTTTTGGCCTTCGCTAAATTAGGTTAAATAAGACATCTAAAGATCATTAGAGTTCCAACATACTTCGTACCTCAAATATATAATTCGCTTTAATATAATTTATTAGTTTCAACACTTCATGGGAAGAATTTTATAGAAACTCTCATCAAGTTTCGCTAGAATGTTTCAAAATAAAATTTAACTTTTCGTCAAAGTTTGATTTTATAATTTTATAACAAGGAGAATGTCCATGAATGTTAAAAGAAGGTTTTGTAGAAAACAGATGGGTATCTAGATCTATAGCTAATTTACCAGTTTTTAATCATTTTGCATTTCAATCAAAGTTTTCTCAATATCCTAAATAAAATAATTAGCTATCTCCATTTTTATTTTACATGTATATTTTTAAAATAAAATTGTTCACAATTTTATAGATATTAGAAATGCTTAATGGAATCCATTTACTATCAAATAATGTCATTTAAATGTAATTTTATTTTGAAGCCATTTGCTTACTTTATAGGAACAAAAGCTACATGTCTGCTCAACTCAGTCATTCTAATGGAGGAAGTATGTCTGGAATTGCAAAAAGAATTTATTTCTGCATGTAGAAAGGAAGTGACCATTTTGTGATCAGTCAAAGGACACTGTATTTATCATAGTCTAGATCAAACAGAAGCTGTGGACAAATGAAGGAATTCGGATAATCGGAAAAATCCTCAAAAATATTTCTAGTCAGCTTTCGGATTTGATCTACTATTCACTTTTTGCTGAAACCTGAATGGTAACCCAGTTCAAGATGTACCAAGAGCCAATTGTTATGAAACGAATTTATTTTTAATTACTTATTTCTAGTTGTGATTAGTCTTAACTTATTAAGCCGATCAGAAAATGCGTGCATGAAAATGAACTTCATAACTTGCAAATACACAAGCAATTTGTTTTGAGTGACAGTTTGAAGCGTCTACTAACCAATGCTCAACACAAAAGAATTTTTACCGAATACTTTTCTTTGAAATATGAGTCCAAGACATGAGCTTGTTACCAGATTTAAACCAATATATCTTTTACATGTCAGTCTTCAATAAATCTTCTATCAAGACAAGAAAACTTAAGATTAATCTAATGTGGACTTATATCAGTAAAAAAAGATTTAGTTTTACTAGTGTTCACACTGACATGTACATATTTCCTCCATTATAATCATTAATAATTATCAATACACATTAGGAAAATAATTAGAGGAATAAATCCAAAAATGTATTGATTCGATTAAGAGAAGCTGATTAAGGATTTTTGATTGACACATGATGGTTGATAAATAGATAATTAAAGCATGATGGACGATGACTTAAATGTAAAAGCGAAGAAGCGGGTAATAATGTAAATCTAAGGAGAACATCCAAAAGAAACAGTTTCTTGTAAAAGTGATTATCGCGTGCTGTGCTGTTTTAATATGTTAATGATTAACATACTTAAAAATTGTAAAAGAATTAATTTGTAATTAATACACATTAAAATTAACAAGGTAATTAATTTGTGATTAATACACCTTAAAAAATTTGTAAAGCAATTGATTTCTTCCCATAACATAGTAAAGTTTCGCCTACAGTCAATGGTTTGGCTAGAAATTTAGAGATGTGTTGTTGTGTTCTGACTTATGGCACTTTACAAACCCTTTGACTGTTATCTGTCAACAATTTAAGCCGAATGAGTGTCTCTTAGAAATATAGAGGTACAATAGTCAAAGGAATAAAGTATTAAATTTTACTAAACATTTCAATATCTTTCCAAACATAAAATAATTTATATAAGATTACTTTCCAAATTATACCAAACCTCTATATCAAACTTAATGATAAGAAATTCAGTAGAAATACCTAGATGACAAGAAGATAATTTTATCGTATGGTGCATGAATATGGTTTAAAAAATTACCTTTATTTTAGAGAAATCTGAATAAGATTTGAAAGTTAGTAAGGATTTTACTACTTGATTACTCTCTTGTTCTTTCTTCTTCATTATATTACCAGTGTATTAATTCTTATAAACGAAATAATACATCACTAACTCCTTGCTTCCAATATAAATAAAATGTCTTTCCCGTGATCAGGGTGTCCCGGGTTCGAGTCCCGGTTCGGTATGGTTGTTATTTTCTTGTATTATGTCTGTAAGGTGCGTTAATGAGCCCGATTGTAAAAAGAAGCTGTAGAATAGAAGATGGCGCATGGAGTAGATAAGTACTTTTCTTGAACCCAGTAAGCGCTACTGAAAAAACAGATGCTCATTCTGCTTAAATCGCTGACAGATAATGTTAAACTACGCTGTAAAGTCCCATAAGTCGTAAGAACAACATAACTAGAGTAGGAAAAGAGAGCATATGAAATGTTTACAATACATTTACTTTCATGCATGTTTTTAAATATAAAATGTAAAGATGAGAAATAAAAGATTAGTAATAAGATTATGAAACTGAGCTGTTATAAGTTTGAGATATTGAGAAGAGAAAATTAATAAATTGATACTCATTTTTGGAAGTTAACTAACGAATAAGTCAATGCGTTAACAAATTTTGCTTTTGAGTCAAAAAAGGATATACTTCTTCAGTGAGATTTAAAAAAAGAAGGAAGTTACAAGAAAGTCATAACACATATAAATATGAAAAATGGTTTTAACATCACTTTATAAGATAGCAGTAACAATAAAGCTAAAAAAGAAAATACAAACTGAACTTGAAATAATATTTCTTCTCATTAAAATGTAATTAGTATAATTCCCCAAATATTACACAAAATCATCATCTATCAATATTTTTGTTGAGTGAAAAATTAAAATAACATAAAAAGGAGATACATATTTCCAAATTGTGAAGAAATATTATTCTTAAAATATAAACCACGAACTCCTAATCCCTTACAATATATTTTATAGAAATAATTTATTTTTCCTGAGCTTCAGAAGCTTTAGAATTGACTAACTTTCTCATTCTGTGATTTAGAGTGCATTAGGTATCTATTTACTGTTATCTTTTGTTTCTACTCTTCCTTGATGGATTCTTAGAATCATGTATCATCTCTTTCACAAGCCTTTTGCGAATAAATCTCTTATCTTAAAAGTCTTCCAGATATATTACCTTTTATGTAGTATTAAAAGTATTCCCACTTACTCGATTAGATTCATTTTCTGCTTCTTAGAGTAAAATTTTAATTTACAAGAATAATGAAGGAGTGCAAAAGTAATTTGGAAATTAACATTAGAAAAGTTCTCTCCATCGCTTTACTTTCCTCAAGAGTTTGGACAGATTAAATTGTTTCCTTTAAACTTTCGTTGTGTTTCACAACTTCTTAATTAAAATCTCGTCCCCTCAATCACTTATTTCTACATTCATCTTTATCCTTGAGAAACGAGACGATGTACGACACTTTGTAATACAGGCATATATTAGTAAAATTTGTAGAACTTCATAAGAAGAAAAGTTAAGATTGAAATATTAGTTATGACTCTTCGCTCAAGCAGAAGTAAATTTTAACAGATGTAATATAATTCCTTTGAAATTTTATTTGCAATACGCAGTTATTTCATGAAATTGCCTATTTTCAATCTTTTTAATATATGAGGGCTTTGATGATGATATCGCGTCCGTGTTTCCTCGGAAAGGGGGTGCAGTAGCTTCGGAGGGTAAAGACCCCTGAGCACCCAAAGGGCAGAAGTCTGACTTTTAGCTCAAATGAAGGAGACACCCCTTTTTACAGGGGGGCTCATTCATACATCTTACAGATAGAACACAGAACAACCATGCCCGAACCGCGACTCGAACCCGGGACGCGCAGATCACGAGGAAGACACGTTACCCCTATGCCAGGACGCCGGCTATGAGAGCTTTAAATGTATTATGTAAAACATTTGTAATACAGATAATCATGTTTGTACTAAAAAATTCTGGCTACAGCTTATCAATAGAAATGAGAAATATCATCTGCTACTTTTATATGCACAAGGGGGGTAAAAAAAAAAGCATACATATTCCTTCTTATACTGTTCATTTGCTGGAAATGGAAAGATTAACGTAAAATTTGAATCATAAATGCTGTTTTCAATGCAAACGTGATATGATTTACAACGCATAATTCCAACAAAACATAACGTTTGCAAGGTTTTGCCGAGACATATGACTTAAATCAGGGCTCTGCATATGTTACTTTTATAGAGCCGTACATAAAAAATTATTTAAAAGGGGAAAATAGAAATGCATTACAATTCTCAGAAAAAGAGATTCTACCTAAATAAGTGTGACAAAAATAGGTCTACGCACAAAAAATGTATAAATAACGATGCGAAAAATGTATAAATCTAATTCCGTCATTGCACAGAATGTTTAGTAAGGAATTATCAATGTCGCTGTGTTCTTCATAAATGGGAAATTAAAAGGTAAAAAAAAGAGGGAAAATGTAAGAATAAACTCAACTTATTATCAATAATATTTTACCACCGATATTTACGGAAAAAAATCCATGTCTTTGCTCCCATACTGAATATATTCTTGTGAAGTGTCCTGATGTTTGACCAATAAACTATTGTCCCTTTATTTCATTAAAAAGATAGACATATCTCCTGTTGAGAAAAATGCTTTTAATGGCAAAAATAATCATATTTTATATTATTTGTCAATCGACATAATGCTAAAAAGATTGGGAAATAAAAATTCCAACCAATCCAACTATTCAATTTGTTCTGTACTGCAAAATATATTTGGTGTATTAATAACATAATGCACCAAAAATAATGAAGGATAAATTTTAAAAAAATCTTCAACCTTCTGCTATTAAAACTGATAGAGCTATAAATCATTGATTTTCTTTATTTAAAATAATCAATCGTCACTTCGAATGAATAGATTATTTTGATTAGTTCATCTGTTTTTTAAGTAGATTTTGAAGTGATATAAATTCAACTAAAACATTTAATATCCAATGGCTTATTACACATCTTTACTTATTTTACTCATTTCTAAATCAACTAGAGAATTTTTTTATTCAAATACTTTTGTGCCATAGAAATGTAACTACAAGTGTGTATACTACAAGTACCGAGGAATCGTGCAAAAATAGAGATTTTTTAATTTTTCATCATAGCGTATATTAATTGAAAGAACAGAAAATTATTATTTCATATCATGTGTGAAAATAAATCCTTTTGGTACTTGATATTATTTTCCATTTCCAACTGTTTAAAATTAGTCTAGTCCAATCTAGTCTATTACGGCCATAGCCCTCGTGTTGCTTTAAACGGGACGTTAATATAACTAAACTAAACTAAACAAACTAAACTATTACGGCCAGGACTAGAGTGGACATTTTGCATTTCTATATTTGTAAAATGAGCATTGCAATTACACTGCAAAAGGAAATCGAACTGGAATAGGAAGCGAAAGGAACTTTATTTTAAGGAAAGGAAAATTTATGTCCAATTATGTAAATTTATGCAGGCATCTGTGTTATAAAATGAATCATTAAATTTAAATAATAAATAACACATTTGAACACATATTTTCTATTAAACGGAAAATTATAATTTTTTCTAGATTTTTTTGTTGTTGTTTAAATTTGCCGAATCAGCAAAGGTTTCAGCCATATACTTTTTAATTTAGATTTGATTTTAATTAAGAATTTAATATGAAATCACCGAAATACTTTGACTTTTTTAGTAAATAATAATAATCTTTACAAGCTTAAATTAAAGTTAATAACAAAATGTTTTTTCTGATCACTAACCACTAATAAAGTTTTAGAAAGCATGAGAATTTTCTCGAAATAAGTTTTAATCATTAATTCCTATTGAATTAAAAATTTGGAAATATTAAAATGAATAACAATATTTTTAATTATCATAGTTTAGCCCAAATTCTTAAACAGAATTGCCATTAAACGAGCAATTTTGCATTTAATATACATCATATTCCTAGAATAGCAAATTCAGAATATTTCAGTAATTCCTTTTCAAATCCTTTTCTTAATTATATATATAATTTAAAAAAATGCAATCAATTGATAGCTAATCTGTTGTTGGAATTCCTTCATTATTTAATACACAACATATGCAACACAACTATATTTTGAAAATTATTCTAGGGAATTATTAATCCTCTAATAAAGCTGAAAGAAAAATATCGATTGATAAGAGCTGGGAAATCTTTATAATAAAAGTTTGAAATCCAATATCATGAAAAAAGGATGCAAAGTTAAGAGCTAATTAGAATGATAGGTCAACAAATTTCTGGGAACTTTGACGATATGTGAACTTTGTGGAAGTAGATGAGAGCCTTTCATTAAAAATGAGAAATTCTAAGAAGAAGACCTTTTGCTGGGAAGTTTTTAATTTTGATTATTTTACTGGTATTAATTAGTTTATAGAAATTTGTTGAAATTTATAGGGATTTTTTTAAAAATAAAGATGAAATTAATTGACAGAAATGTTTGTATGTTAAAATTTGGATGATACAGGCTACTAAGGATTATATCTTTTTAATTCTAGTTTAAATATTTTCATATTTTTTGGTTCCGTTAATGAATTTTAATTCTAAAAGCTTTTATTTTTTGAAATGGCTTAAAATGCTCATTAATTTAGTTGGAAAATAAGACTAAGATTTAATAAATAATTTTAATTGTAATTTATCATGATTTCGAGTTATTTTCATAAACAGTTATCTTTCTTTAAATGAATGAGTTCTAATTAATAGATATTTGCGATATTTTTGAATAGAAATTTGGGATTGACGTTGAATTTGTATGTTATCATTAGGGTGCCATAGAAGTTGTAACGGTAATCTGGTTTTCAAGTAGTTTAATAATATCATTAAACGCGATAGCTATTTTTAGATAAACAATGGGCTTGAACAGTGAATAGAAGAAAACGAATGCAAGTAAACTTTCAATTTTCAAATTTTCAAGTAGGTAAAATATCGAATGTGATGCCTTTTGATCCCAAATATTACCATCCATGGAAGACACAAATCAGATTTCCAAATAAAAAAGTTAAGAGATTAATAAGTAAAACAAAAGCAAAATTATAACTATTTTCTTAAGTATTATAAATCATTCCTGTTTATCACAGATGAATTCCTAGTTAATAAAGGTTAATCATTGAATTTTTATAAATAAATAATGTTTACTTTATTGGCGGCCACAAGATTAGAGTACTTAGATTATGACTAGCCTTCGCTGAAACAGCTTTTTTAAGTCTAATTTTGTTTCTTTGTTCCATGATTAAATCTAAGCAATGATCAGTAGAAACAAACTGGTAGATATTCTATTCAGTAAATTCAATGGACTTCTTTATGTGGAATCTGCCATGCTAGATTTAAATTTTCTTTCAATTTCACGAATATTTGAGAAATTCGTTTTTGATGAAATTCGTTGCAATGTTTTTGCCCCATTCATATTTCTTCCATCTACAGACTCCGCCCTTACAGCCATAATTAATATTAAACTTTTGTTAAAGCTGAAGGCTCAGTCTGCATATTTCATGGCTGAATTGTTCAAAAACTGAATATTCATGAACACTCTACTCCACGCCAATGAAGTAATACTATTCTATATTTCAATATCATTGCGACAATATCAAAACCACATCCCAGCCGATTTCAATAAATCGGCTGGGATGTGGACAGAAACGTTATATTGTCAACACATGCTAATATAGCAAGTTCATTGTAGTATCTGGTCTTTGCAACTTCATACGGAATGAGTGCTAAGTGAATGCAGGTTGTGTAGTAGAGGCTGAGGTGCGTGGAGGGGGAATTCACACCATGATATGGAGTAAAGTGTGATACAGAATGGCTGGCCTGAATGGATTGGCGAAAAAAAATAGCTGAATGCCATGAAATATACCACTCCATTGCCCTGGAGGGGAGCAGTCAAGAATGCTCTGTTTAAATATTAAATTAATTATTAGTATTCCTAGTATATAGTATATATTTCATTACAGATATGTACTAAACTAATTAAATATATGTCTTAACTACTCAAGCACAATTTTTGTTAGTTTTTTTCAATTCCTACTATTAATACATAACTTCCCTATATATATTTATTTACACACTGGATGTTAATACAGTTTTTCCAAATATTAATTTATTAATTAATTAAATTAAATTAATTTTAATACTTTAAATAGAATTTAATAGTCTTTAATGAAAATTGAAATCCATAGGCAGTAGCTAAATCGGTAAAACGAAGAGCTTCAGTATTTTTCACGTAACGGTGAAGAATACGAGTTTAACTCTTACGAAAATCAGTAATTTCTTGATATTTTAAAAAATTTTGATATTTAATTATTCAGTAAAAAGTAACTTAAATAATATTTTTCTTTCTATATATTAGCTGTCTTTAAATGATTGTCATTTCAAATCCTGTGATCCTTAAATTCTCGTTGATGATAAAAAATAGAGATTTATTTCTGTACAATGATAAAGTATTGCTTTTCGGTATAGATCAGTGATTCTCAACCTGTGGGGCGCGCCCCCCTAGGGGGACGCGAGCACACTAATGGGGGGCAAGAGCATATCCAAGAGAAAATGTTATTTAAAAAAATTTATTAAGAGACTGAAAGGAAAGAACACACACACACATACAAAATAATACATTTCCATATATTTAATAATTAACTTATGAAATTAAAACAACTTACTAAATTAAAAATGAATTTAATAATTATTAGTGAATTCCTTGGGCCTGTCTTGAAGAGCAAAGTTTTTCGAAGGAAGGTTTAATATTAGAAATAGACACTCTCAGTTCTTTTTCTATATTTAGCTGAGATATTTATTTTATCTTCAAAGAAACCACCGCAGAAAATATAGTTTCACAAAGGTAAGATGTTGAAAATGGTAATAGAATGCGAAATGCCCTTGTTTTTAGTGCAGAAAACTCATCACCCACTCTTGCCCAAAATTCAAAGAATGATTTATTACTAAACTAGTCGCCTTTGGCGACCACCTGGTTCGCCATGAGTAATACGTTCTAAAATTTTCAATTAAATTACATATTCATTAGCCTTGAAGTAATTCCGGGCATTGATTGGCCTGAAATTAATATTTTCTTTAAGATGATGGACGGAAATTTCTAAAAGAACACGTTTTCCTAGTAATATTCTTTAATTTCATAAATCAGTCAGTTTTAATTATTGATTTAGAAGACTGATTGATGTAGCAACTTTTATTTAAAATATTAATAAATATATTTTTTAAAATATGGCTCACAGAGCAAAGTATGAAGAAACCTAAAACTCATTACTCATAAATGCATTGTTTGACTCAAGCTGCATAAAATGTAATTATTTACTTCATTTAGATCAAATTAATAGTATTAAACAATATATATGCCTTTTACGAATATTTTACAAATTGGCCATTGGACTGGAATTTGAATGCATATCCTGTATAAATAAAGATAATGTATTCAATTAATGATTTAAATATTGCAAACGATCATAGAATCCTTTGCCTTGCATTTTTTAAAGAAAATATTTCATTTTATATTTATTTTATTTTATCCAGTCACGTGATAAAAACATGGTTAAAATATTTCTTTAAAAAATCGTTAAAAATAGAAACTTAAGTTATACATTAAAACACTGATACCATTAGAAAGCTAATTTTTTAATCTTTAAATTTATGTAAAAATCATGTTTGTGCGATAATACTTCCGGAAGTTATATCGGAAAAACGTCGAAATTTCGCTTACATTTTAATTAATTCAAATTCTTATTAAAAATTTGAAAAAATTGCTCTGAGGTGCACATTCCCGACCTCCAAGGTATACATGTACCAAATTTGGTAGCTGTAGGTCCAACTGTCTGGCCTGTAGAGCGCCAACACACACAAACACACACATACGCACACACACACACGTACGCACACACACACACGTACGCACACACACACACATTAAGCTTTATTATAAGTATAGATTGTCTTTTGGTTTCTCCGCTTGCCGTGAAGTCTATGAAGATTTCTTCCTCTTCATTTGAGAGTCCTTCGGGGGTATTTTGAAATGGATCCCTCACCCACTTGTAATTTGATATCAGTTTGTCGTCAGCAAGAAAGTACTTTTTTAAAATTCTTTGCTAGCATTGCTAAATGATTTTCAAAGTTACAAAAACAACTTTTACATGTTGTTCTTCAGCCTTGTAAGTTTTAATACAATCATTCAAATTCGCAAACACTGTTAAGTTTTCTTGCTTTAAATTTCTGCTCCACAATTCCAATTTCCTACAAAAAGCATTAACTTTATCACTCGTATCCAATATATGTGCATTTGTTCCTTGCAGTTGAAGATTCAAGTTATTTAATTTCTCGAATATGTCGACCATGTAGCTCAATTTCATCACAAATAAACTATCGCGAAAATTCTCAGCTTCCGGTCTGTTTTCCTCTTGTAGGAAAACGGCGATTTTTTATTTTAATTCATATACAAGTTTCAAAAATTTCTCTTGTGATAACCATCATGCCTCGCAATAAAATAGTGATGCTGAATGTACTGCACCCATGTCTTTACAAAGTGCGGCAAAGATTCTTGACTTAAGGGGTCTCATTTCTATATAATTTACTACTGTTACAACCATAGTTAACACAATATTCCAAGCAGGACTCAGTTCTTTGGAAGCCAAAACTTCTCAGTGGATCATGCAATGTGTCCAGAAGCACTGTGGCGATTTTTTTCACAAGTTCTTGAATACTTTGGAATCTTCCGGACATAGAACGAGCCCCATCGGTGCATATTCCGACGCAATTTTTCCACTCTATGTTTGCCTCGTTCATAAAATCATTTAAGATAGCGAATAATGCGAGTCCTGTTGCTTTGAGTTCTATTGGTTTGCAGCAAAGTAATTCTTCTACTACTGAGAAATCATCATAAAATCTAACATAGGCAATGAAATGAGCATCTTTATTACTATCTGTTGCCTCATCGAGTTGTATTGAAAACAATTTGTCACGTAAATTCGACAAAAGCTGACACTCTACATCTTCAGCTATATCAGTAATTCGACGGGCAATAGTATCGTTTTAAAGGGGTATAGACTGCAATTGTTATACAAAATTATCTCCAAACATAATTTCTACAATCTCAATTGCGGCTGGCAAAATACGCTCTTCACCAATGGTGTGAGGATTTTTACATCTGGCTATTTTATATGAAACTTTGTAAGGGGCAATTAAAGCTTTTTCATTCACAGACAAAACATTTTTAAACAATGAATTTTGCTTTTCATATGATTTTAATTTTAATTCGAAGAATTCTCTGGGTTTGTTTACGCATTCACTATGAAGCGTTTCCAAATGTCGTTTAAGTTTATTAGGTTTCATTCTGTCTGCCGCCAACAGTTTTGTGCAAATGATACACAGGGACCTTTCTTCTTCATTTACTTCAGTACTAGTGAGCCCAAAATTTAAGTATTCTTGAGAATATTTTCTTGATTTTATTTTCGGAACCATGCTCATCTGTGTACTTGTTGATGCTTGTCTATCGTCTAATACTCGCTTACGCCCGTTGAAAAATGTATCCATGATTCTGCATAAGTCTGCTGCCGTGAATATTAAATACGGTGAATTGCAATTACACGAAAATATATATAACATACACATTCAGAATAGATTCAATAGCGATAGAAGGATCGACTCGAATGAGATTGTCTGGAATTGAAATGGTGTCATAGAACTTTCTCCTTCTCCCTATGAGAAAACATTTTTTCACATCTGCGCACTCTCCTAACGTAACTTTTAAGCTGACCAGGCAAATTCCAGACAAATCGAAACTTCTCTCGAAACCGTGAGAATGCCCGACATGGCGGGACGCAAGAGCAATAAAAAGGCACTGGATTCTTTTTTCAATGCTGAGGATTGGTGTTGCAAAATGTCAATAAATTTGCGTATTCTTGGTAATTTGTAAGGTTTAAAATTAAGGTTGTAATGTAGGTTTAACGCCAAGACACCCAAAATACATTCTTATTGTATACACTTTATTGTATGCGGTGAGGAGGGGGGGGGCGAGATGAAAATTATGATTGAAAATTGGTCCGTGAATACTAAAAGGTTGAGAAACACTGGTATAGATTGATAATCTTAAGATTTCTATGTCATCAAACCGTTTTTCACTAAGTAAATGCAGTCATCGTATGTAAAAAGTATAAAGAATACCATTGAACTCAATGCATTTGGAAATATTGTTAAGATATATATACATTTCTTTTTTATGTCTTTTTTTGAAGTGTGGGTTGGTAAAATCTTTGATATTTCTTTTTTAAAAAATTAAATGTGTTCAAGTTCGTGATGGGTTTATAAATTTCAGGCTTAAAAATTAATAGCTTATAAACCAACTATACGTTCAGTTCAGTTCAATTACATTAAAGCCACGTTTTAGAGCAACACTAAAGATAGTTTAGGGAGGACGTCTTAGTTTTGAGTCGCAGTCATATGATGAGCACAGCACCTGCGGTGCCACTCTTTCTCCAAATTTCCATGCCACACCACCAGAGGATCGAGAACCGCTTACAGGACTGTTCTTCGGTGAAATTGAGTCTCGATCCTGAATCTCGCTGGTTCCGAAGTCGAGACCTAACCACCAGGTTAAATTTCATACTCTTTTGAAGTTTCAAGTGATTTAATTGAGCGTTGAATATAATTAATTTTTAATAAGGAGCTTTTGATGAAAGTAATTTCGATAAACAAAAAGAAAAAAACAGGCTACTGAAAAATATTTGTCAGTTTTCTAACTTTTTTATTTGATAAACCTGATAATACAAATTTCATATTAAATTTCAAATATTTTGTTAGGAAAATTAGAGTGTAAAATTTAGCAGTCTAGATTATGTTTACATTTTCTTCAAATAGAAATTCAGCCTTAATTTAAATAAAATAACCCCTGGTCTTAATATATTAGATATTTTGTAAATATTTTATATTAAAATATTTTTTCTAATATTTTTATTAAAAGAATTTCGAACTTAAATATCTGAATATATTAGTTTCTGCTGTATCTGTTCTTGTATTAAATTATTAATAGTAGGGTTAAGCTTTTATGAAAATAATAAACCATAACATTTTATGATAATGGATTCAGTTTGAACATTTTCTCCGAAATAGGATTTGTGATGTTTATTTGTGAAATACCATGGGTTTATCACGAAGTCTTGCGAAACAAGTTTAAGCGAATCCCTAGAAACGAAAGTTTATCTTATTATCAACAGAAGCATTTTTTTAAGTAATTTCTTGGAAAATGACGAAACTTTTAAGTGGTAGGATTTTCGATCTTTAAAATTCCTAGAACCACTCCAAAAGCATTGCGCAAGAAATTTCAAGGAAATATTTCTTTACTGAAAGATAAGAATAAGCCTTTCTAATCTTAGTGGATTTTATTCAGTGATCCCATAACTGAATTGTTATTGATGTGCTCTAATGTGTGTATTTATAGCACATTTATGTATGTATTATGTATAATTGTGTTGAAAATGACAAAATTTGGATAGTGGACAAAATTTGGACAAAATCTTATATGGCTTATATAAGAATTTATTTTTCTTTAGAAATAGTTAATTGTCTTAAACTAATTTAAAGAATATTTTTTTAGTTTAGTGAAAGGAAATAAATAAAAAAAGCGATTTTGTTTGCACTATAGTTAGATCATTGGTGGATACTAAATAACAGGACAAAACATACCCTTCCACTACACATGTACACTGAACACATGAGTGTTCTCGTGAATAATAACTGTATTTATTTCCCCTTAAGTTTATCTTGCTTAATTTTAATTACTACACAATATCGAGTAAATATTTAGATAAGGTTCATGGCAATATTTCGTTTACGGTAACCGACTACGTTCAAAGGACAAATTTTGAAAAATTTGATTTTTTAAAAACTATTTTTGGTTTTTCGATGTATTATCAATTATAAACACTATAAATACAAAAACATTATTTGAGAATATAATATATTTTGAGAAATAGGAAAAATTGTGGTAAATTTTATTGAAATTTAATCAAAATGTTTAACATTCAACACAAAATTGCAATGCAACAATCCTATTTTTCTTTGTGCAAAAGTTATCGAATAGAATGATGAAGCAAATGAACCCAAATCTAAGAAACACTTTGAGATGCAAAGAAGTGACGGGTAAAAATATAAGTATGTATGCATTTTTTCCATAAATTCTCAACTTAATTTTTCTAAAAACACCCATAACAGAAAAAGAATTTCACCAACAATAAAACTTTTGGTTCATTTCATTGCCTGTATTTTTTAAAACACACGCTGAAATTTTTATGTAAATACCTCTATTAGTTTTTGGGATATCATGTAAATGGTGGAAGAATTTTTATGAAAAGTAAAATTCAAGTTAAAGACAAATTTTAGCTAAAAAATAAATTTTGCTTAAAATTCCTCTGGATAATAGGTTAGACCTTCATTTGCTAAGAAAAATCAAACTGTTTTGGAAAGAGAAAAGGCTGAATGACAAGAACTAACACTTTTTTAAAAAAAATCGCCAATGTGGTCGAAAACCAGTGTTTTTAACGTAGTCGAATACCTTAACTGGATCGATATAAGCCTAGTTTAAATAAAGGCTCCAAGATATTATGGCATTCCTGCTTTGTTCTTATTCCAAATTGGAAAGTTCATGGTTTGTACATAATGGTCAATGTTTACATATCATTAATGTGTGATTAGTTTTTTTTTTGTAAGAAGTGTGGCAAAATCATATGCTGAAAAGTCAAAATAGAGATTTGCAAAGAACGGATAGCAATGGCAATGAATAATAAAGAATGGGGGAAATTTTACTTTAACAATTTCTGGGCTATATACAAAATACAAAATATTTTATTTCATTTCATTTATTAATTCCTCTATCATTAAAATGCACAGATGTGATCAACATAGTAATTTGTTGTGGTTAGTTGATTTAAGTTTTATACAAAAAAAGAAATTTTTATTGAAAGAGTTTATCTGTAATAAAAGGCGAAAGATTAGCAAGTTATTAAAGAGAAATCAGATAATCATTAAAAATGTCAAATTTAGCTACATTAACGTCCTCCTTCAAAGCAACGCTATTGCTTCTTGAGGACGCTCATAATTTTGATCTTCGTTCATACAACGAGGATGACACCCGAACTGGCATCCTCCTTTTCCAAGATTTCTCATTACAAAAGCGAGGCTGCATTTTGCCTCGATTGTTTTCACATGCAGAGTGGAAGAGGTCTCGAATCCTCCGGTCTTAGAAACAGGATCGTATCACTAAGTTACAGAGACCCTAGAAGAATTTTAAGAAGTTATATTTGGAAAATTAAGTTGTTACGATGTTTAACAATTGTTTTAAAGATTCGTTTGCAAATGAATAATTATTTGCGGAATCTCTGGAAAATAATTTGAAAATTATTTATAGAATGAATTGTATACATTATTTAATTATTCTAAATAAAGGTTTTTAAATACTCTTAATATTTTAAGTTGCCTTTTTGAAATGACATGAACGCGAAATTATGGAATGGGGGGGGGGTGAGTAAAATATTGATTTACATCATGTCAATTTCTGATATGCCTACAATTTTTATTGACAATTATTTTCCACTTTTTAAGAAATATGCAATAGTTAGAAGGGATAGGGCAGTGGGAATAATTTATCATTAAATGGGCATCAATTAAAGTTAATCATATTATCAGTGCATATTTTGACAAACATGATACATATAGACCCCCCCCCCCCAAATGCCAGTTATTCCTGGAGAGATTAAAATCCTATTTCGGAAGAATATCAAGCTAATTTGTCACGGATATTGTAGTTTTCAACCCTGGTAAAATAATTATAATTCCTCTGTGAAATTGTCTCCAGTGGCATTGCTTTTGATGCTGATGGTCGAAATTGTAATTTTAAAACCTGGTAAAATAATCCTCATAGTTTTATCATCATTCTTCTGTGAAAATTTCTGCAATATAGCAGTGGCATTACGTTTGACCTTGACTATCGTTACAAGCGAAGATTTATTTAACGTATGAAAAAGTAATGACCATATGGTGCAATAAATTTATATGTTAAATATGTCTCAGAAAACCCTCATCATCACTAGAAAGTCTGTGGTATAAAAGAGTTCTTAATAATCCTTCTTCCAAAAGTAGAATCATAAACATGATTAGATTCCTAATTGATCAGGGAGAGCTGCTCCAATTAGAGTAACTCTACTATTTCTTAGGACACCATTTAATACAGCTCGCGCTTTATCCATAACTTGTTTTTCATCCCCCTCTCAATATTTTAAACTCTTTTTTGCATTCATACTGTATATTACTATGCTCATTCATCCAGTTTCTTGTTCTCAAGATGTTCATTCTAGTATTTATCATCACTTGTTATGTTGTATTTTCATGTATTTTGTCAATTTTCTGTATTTTTCAAATTCATTGTTGTGTAATTTTTTTTTAATAAAGTCCACCTACATCTATACCAAACCGGAAAAGGGCCACATGAGCTCAAGAAACGGAGGTGTGGTGTTAAATGTTAAATATGTATCTGACTTGGGTCAGTATAGCTGCATTTTGTAATGATAAAGGAACAAAAGTATATCAAAAAAAATAAGTGAAATGCCTTTAATTCTAGCAACTGAATGTGCAATAAAATGAAAAAAGTACTCTTGGGAAAAATGGCGTATAGAGAACTTAAATAGAAATTTTAAGTTCCATTTTTCAATGAACTATTAATATCTAAAAGACTAGAATTCTTTTATACGCCTTCATTCAACATCTTTTGATTCTTTACTAAATGGAATATGAAAACATGATATTCGTTTTCAAATAGAAGTTAATATATTGAATATCCTATAAAGCAATAATATTTCACTCAAGATGAAGCGGTTGTAAAATAGTTTATCTAGAAAAATTCTGATGGTCTAGAAAAAAAATCAGGACAGGTTATGAAAGGATTTATTAAATTGCTCTCGATGAAGATTGTAAAACATTTTAATTTTATAGCTACCGCCCTGCCCAGAATAATTCTGAGACTAATTATTTGGTTGGAATAATAACATAAAATACATAAAAAGCACTGCACTTTAATGAATTAAAAACTTCTGCATTCGAAAAGATGTATAATCCCCATTTTTCTAAATCAAATGGAAAAGCTCTTTAAATTGGTTTGAAAATAGGATTCAAATTAAATTTTCCTGAAAGAGGGTTGATTAAATTCATGTCATTGATTTAATAAAACAATTCCATTTAAGTAACCATTGTTATTAGAGTTTTAATGATTATTAAAGGAAAACAAAGTTGCTATCGATTCTATTTTCTATCATTAATCTGTTTAAATTAAGCAAAAATTAAGTTTAGCTTATTATTTGAATCTTAAGATCATTCGCTCATTTGCTTCTTCCAGAGTTGATTTTTTTATTGTTTTAAACTCTTCAATTACATAAATAATTCATTACATCTTACTAATGAAGGAAGCCGAAAATAAAAATTAAAATTTAATACCTGCCTAGTTATACATTAGCCAAGCATTAATTAGTAGAATAGGGATGTAGTCAAAAAATATTATATTAATAAATTACCATAGAACTTATAAAACATCACAAAAGATTATGATTTGACATTCATAAGATTAACGAAATACCATAAATATACAGTTTATTATTTTTTTAAAAGATTTTAATGAGCTTCAGAGAAGAAATTCCTTCAGTTCCGACAATGTAGTATTTTTAATTGCTCTTAATGTATTTTAGAATTAGAAGACTCATAGAGACATAAGAGCAGTGTTTCCGCATTAACAACGAAAGATCACAGGTTTGAGATTTTACGGCTGATTTTGCGTGTATTTGTTAAATTCGTCGAGGTTGAAACGCTCTTCTTTGGTACTTTGTGGACATTTTGAGAAAACATGGCGACCAATATAACTTACTCGCCATCTACAATGTAAATTGTGAAGTGAGGCTCAAAATGTTACACCAAAGAATAAACCTGCAATTGATGATTATGTTGTGTCTGCGTTACCACGGAAAGAGGGTGCAATAGCTTCAGAGAGCAAGGAACCTTGAGCACCCAAGGGCAGAAGTGTGACTTCTAGCTCATGTGAAAATAATACTCACGCATTCGCATACACAACTCCTTTTTACTAAGTGGCTCTTTCACACACCTTACAGATCGGAAGAGCGCAGGATAAAAAACAATCATACCCGAACTAGGACTCCTATATTACGGGGAAGAAGCACTACCCCTAGGCCAGGAAGCCTGCACTTGGTGAAAATGTAATGTGTTAAATTTTTTCGAGATAAATATCGTCAATAGGACATATATATTGTACAGTATTGTATAACATTGTTCAAAACTGAATAATATTGTAGAGCACCGCACAGGTTTGTATAGTATTGTCCTACTTAGGATATTGAGAATGTACTTTGGTAATCTCACCAAGATATATAATTAATGGTTTAGCTAAAAATAACTATCGTATTTCTTCAGAATTTAAGGAACATACTAATCCATATAAGTCTCTGCCGTCCAATACATTCTTTTATTAATAGAAGATAATATCGATCGAATTTTTTAAACGAAAAAGATACACATTTGAATCCCTGACTGCTGTTTTTTTTTCAAAGTAGTTGCAGCCGAAAATTTCAAATAGAAAAAAGTACAGAATTAACAACTGTAGTGCATTTCAAGTTTTGGAATTCTTTTGCATATTTAGGGCTTAAATTGGAAATATGTCATGCAATATCGCGATGAATGGATAACTGCAATAATTTTTTAAATTAAGGGGTATGTTTTTGTTTAAATATTAGCATTTTAATGAGGAAGGAAATAATTAATGAACAAAATAACAATGGAAAAAAGAAGTAACTTTCCTCTCAAATCATGTACCTTTCTTTATTTATTTTATTTTCTAATCCAAATAAAATCACATAAAAAATAATTTATTTTTCTCTCAAATTGGCATGAAGAATTTATTTCATTATGTTTGTATTTTTATTTATTTGTTTTAAAAATTATAAATGATGATAAATAAGTTTTTATTATCTCCAAGTGCGTGTTTGCTGTGATCAGCTTGTTTCTCAAAAACATAAAACAAAATTCAGATAAAAACAAATTTTTTCTGCATTCCGTTCACTTCTTTCAAGCGCAATTCAAAAATAAAAAAGTGAGAGAAAAGCAATAATCATAAAGAATTTAAAAATAGTGAAAACAAGTAGAATATTTTTGAAGCAGTAAGGATTAAGGCTTCATTGACAAGATTGAATAATCAGGTGATACTGAGAATATTTTTTTTTGAAAAAAAAATTCTAATGATATATTAATCTTCTTCGAATGCGTTTGCTACTTTTTGCGTTTCTTACTTGTCAGCACTTTACGGCGCATTAGTTTTTTGCCCCTTACTCGTTATTTTAATCAAAAGAGCGGCGTCCAAGTTTAAGTAATGCGTCGTTTAATGACGTTAACAGCAGCTTTTCTAAACTATTGCGTGACGCTGAATCTGTCAACAAACATGCAACCTTCCTTGTGCGTTACATTTATCTTTGACGTCCAGCTGAATTATTAGAGGACTTTTAAGAGACGTAAAACCGCACATAGTTTATAAACTGTTTATTATTATTTCAACTGCTAAGAACATAGTACTGAAAGTATTTATTGTACTGATGCAAGTTGCGATGCAATCTTCTTCTTTATTTTTCTTTTTTAATGCAATTTTTTAAAAACTTAAACACATTTTAAAATCCTAAAGTATATATTATCATTTAATTATGAAAATACAGGAACCTTGATTGAACTGCTGCTAATTTTGTGCGTTGACGATTCTATAATAGAAAGTGTAGTGACGTCAGATTATGATCTGTTGTTTGCAGGGAATAAACAGTTGTAATTTGAGCATATCATCTCTGCGCTTACACAAAATGTTGTACATACTTATTTTGCAAGTATGCTTGCATCATTTTATTACATTTATTGTTTACAAGTATGAATATAAAGCTCTATGTTATGAAACAAAAAAGCAGATATAAATTTGAAATGATACAATTTCATTTCATATTTCTGTTGCTGTTATCGGTTGCAACTTTGCATTGCAAGTCACATTTCATAACTTTGTGGTCTACCTTTTTTTAGTGATTTCATAGAATGAACGTTCCAAATGATATTTCAATATTTAAAACACGCCTTCGCTTTATGACAATGTTCAACATACTTGCTATAGAAAAAGCTTTAGAAATAATTTGAACCTATCATCTTTGCGTTTACACAAAATGTTGTAAATTTTTATTTTGTAAGTATGCTTGCATCATTTTATTGCCCTTATTATTTAAAATTATGATAACAGAGTTCTATGTTATAAAACAAAGAACATATTTAAATTCGAAATGATATAATTTCATTTTATGTTACTGTTGTCGGCTGCATATAGGTTGTTGCAGGATACAATACACCAATACACCTTAGAATTCTGTAGACCAAGACACATTTCTTAACTTCGTGATCTACCTTTTTTTAGTGGTTTCATAGAAAGAACGTTCCAACTTGTTATTACAAATAATATTCCAACATTTTAAACACGCATTTGCTTTATGATAATGTTCAACATACTTACTATATAAAAAGCTTTAGAAATAAAGCACAGCAATTATTTATCAGTAGATTCTTTTATTCTTCGAACTCTAAAGGCTCACCATCATCTACTACGCACATCTAGAACATATTTTAACCCCATATAGCGCATTTTGTGCCATATCATGTACGTTAAGATCCTGCAATATTGGCAGATAGGTGAAACATTTTTTGAGGTACAGGACAGTAAGAATATCTCGCTGACATTTATTGTTCAAAACATTGTCTTCCCTTCTGTTGCGGTAAGTTATTGCGTACAAGATATAGGAATTCGCAATGTAAAAAACCCACGTTTTATTTCCAACATTATTAGTCTTTAGGTACATTTTCGTGATAAATCAAATATACTATAATTTTTTTTTTATTTGATTTCATCTGTGTCTTAAATTTTTTGTCCTCAAGTCGCTCTATAATTGGTCTCACCGTTTAGCACAAGGTCATTGTACTATACCTAGAAGTGTCTCCAACAGGAGGCACCTTGTAAATGAAATGAAAAGCTTCCGGCATTGTGGTTGGTTCTGACCACCCTGTGGGTACAGAAAAAGATGAGGTTTAACTCCTCATATCGATGAAGAGACATACTTACAACAGACATACTTCCTATACCATGGGCAGTGATGGCCCTTATGACTCGACCACAGTTCCTGTCAGTGTTGTCTGTTGCAGAGGTCTGCAGAGGTCATTCGGATTTCTCTGTTGACCTGCGGGTGGGCCAGAATAGCTGTTATGGGTGTGCAGTAATAGTTACCGTCCTTATTAAGTTAATGAAGGATAGAATTTGTGATATTGTAATAATTACGATAGTTTGATTATCTGAAGAAACGTATTTCCAAAGGCAAGTTATAAAGATTTCTTAAAATATCTCTCGATCCTTTTTCCTGAACAAGGCATCCCTCATCACCTAGTTTGAAGGCCCGCGTACCTTAAATACGAAACTAATTGATGAAAAATTGGGGAAGGTAGAAATAATATCTGTCTTCGATTTACCTGTAGAAAAACCAATCATTCAAATTCTTTGTAGGTTTAAAAATACCTCCTTTTTTTTAACCTGATGAATCATCAATAATATGGATTTATCAATTCGAAAATATACCAAATAATTTTGAATGGATTGCCTATTTACTTTCGATTTGTGTCATCTACGAAATTTATATACTAACAAATCAAATTCAATTGTCTAAATTTTTAAGTTCATGTCAGTCCAAGAATTTCGACCTAACAATTCGATTTATTTATTATGAGTTTTTTTTATCAAATGGTTAACTTTTCCTGAATTAAAAACGTAACGTTATCTCACAAATTAACGTTAATTCCTGTATAAAATTGTAACGCTTTTAAATCCACTACCAGAAACCGTTAAGGAAAGAAAATGTTGTTAATGACTTATTAATCATCGCATTTCTCAAATCAATACTGCTTAGGAAGTCACGAAGTGCATAAAATAACTTTTATTACTCCAATGTGGCTTCTCGGGGATATTTTCTCATCTTACCAACGTAAATAGTTTTTGTATTTTTAGCCGGAGTAATTTATTTGTGCGTACGGGTGGAAATCTAATACGGGAAATGGTACAGTTGCTTTCACTGCAGATTTTTTTATGCAGGAATGCTATTATTTTCCCATTTTCGACAGCATCTGGTGGGTACTTTTTTACACAATTTTTTCTAATTTTTTTCGTAAACTTTTAAAATACCCCTCGGATTCAGCATATTTTTGGGAAGTCGTTTCTTCGGGGCTTAAGTTTTTAATTAAAAATAAAAATAATGCTCTAATTCAGTTTTAAAAGCGTCAAAAAATTGCGCTTTAATCCTGAAAAATGTATTTGAAGTGTAGAAAAACGTATTTTGGTCTTCAAAGTTATTATTTGAGACGCGTCAGTTAAAACTATGAAGATTTATATGATTAAAATGTTTTAACTCTATAATAATTAAAATGTATCATTTTTAGTTGATGAATGAACCTCTTTACAGTTTCTTGATTCATCTTTATAAAACTTTCTAGACAAGGATTTGGAACTGTTCATATTTTACCGAATTCAAAATAATTATGATCTAATGAGTGAAACGTATCAATATTCCTTTGTTTTTTTGCTTTTTGCTTTGAATTTTTGCTTTGAAATAATTATTATTTTAATCATATTTTGATCCAGTTTTAAGATATTACTAAAAGCATAGTTACAGCTCTATAAGCGATACGTATCCAAACTCGTTTCATAAGGTAAATTGTATTTAGAAAACAATATTGAATTTTATATTTTGATATAATTGAAATATTATTTAAAGACAAAAAGAAAATTTTCGTTAAAATTTATTCAATCAAAAAGCTGAACGATTAATAGTTCTCAAATCGTTAAGATTTAATCCTTACAAAAAGAATTGCAACCACTTAATCGCCATGACATCAAACACCAAATTACCATTTTATGAAGTAATAAAATTATATTAAATAATTCAAAGCTGGTATAGTTAGATATAAAAATTGAACATACTCTACAAACACCTCAAACATTTTATAAATTTTTAATTGAATCAATAGGATAGCGCATATCTATTTCTTTATCAAAATTTTTATTTTATTTTAATAGTTACTCTTTCACAAAAGAGATAATTGCAAAGCGATAATTTTAAAAATATGAAAATCTAGCATAAGTCCTTATCTCTAACGGGAGCAAACATAGAAAATCAAGCTTCCAGAAGCAAGTGATATAACACACTATTTCAATATTGAACAAAATAATTGAAGCAAAGAACAGCTACCTGAACACATTTAAGATTCTTAACAAAATTTAAAAGCTTAAATTAACAATTTGCTTCAGGATAAACTATTTTATTTATAAAACCTAACTATTTACTGAACTGAATCTTTTATTAAAGAAAAATTCAATAGTTATTTAATTGTTTCAAAAGTTCTTGAAACCTTTCTTTTATTTAAACTAACAGCAGCTTGTGACTAACAGCAGCTGCACACTAACACGTATTTTTAGAGCAGAGAAGAAAAATTCTTAAATACAAACATCACTTACCAGGGCGAAAGAAGAGGACCATTTTAAATATACCCCCGTCTTACTAGCTCAAATGTTTTAATGATGTAGCTCAAATCTTTTAATAATTAAAATCCATCTACATTAGAAATAAGGATTGGACAAGGCATCAAAATGCTTTCTTTTACAACTTGCAGTCTTACCTAACCAAAAGGAATGGTTTCAGATATTAATATATATTTTTATCTACATATGTTATGATCATAAACATCTCCTACATTGATGCTCATGGCAAAACTCCTATTTGGTGTAGTATATTTAGAGAAGTCCATTCAGTAAAAAACAGAAGAACAGAAAATCCATCGAGTTAATGCAAAGGAAGTATGTTATCTTTTGATTCTCAAAGCGACCTTGGAGTAACTGGGTAGGGCTAGAGCTTTGATAGATAATATAGGAATATGTTACCATAATGGCTTACTTTTTTTTGGACACTTGAAGAATAACTACGAAAATATATTGGAGACAGCCCAGTGTTGAGATATCTTAATAAGCCAGTAATAGCCATTGGACATTGGTGATCACTTTTGTCTGGCGGATATGTTACGAGGTTCGCAAATCATAGAGTCGCGAGTTTGATCCTTGATGGAATTCATTTGCCATATTGGAACATCACACTTTATAAAGTTTAATTAATATACTTTAATAATGATTAAGAATACAATTAAAGGATAGAATCCATTTACATCTTCTTCTGATGCATGCTAAGCAGTTTCGGAATGCAGTAACACACCAAACCATTGATTGGATTTCTATTGTTTTTTTTAAAATTTTGCACTTCTTTTTTATTATAGTGAGATATCTTTAATGCTATTTGTTTATAAAACTTAACTGACGATATTTTAAGTAAACTAAAAAATTTATTTTTAAAATCAAATCTGCATAATCAAGTATTCTAATATTACCTATTGCATTATTGTTTGATAAAGTAATTTTTTTTAACTTAT
Organism: Argiope trifasciata; assembly: GCA_026543055.1. Classification (NCBI taxonomy): domain Eukaryota; kingdom Metazoa; phylum Arthropoda; class Arachnida; order Araneae; family Araneidae; genus Argiope; species Argiope trifasciata. The sequence continues at coordinate 290,996 of JAPMOQ010013963.1, forward strand.
TTTGTCTGACATATTCAGAAATTGCAATTATCAAATTTGAATGAAAAAATGCTCGCTAGATTTATGAAATTCTTGAACACGCTATAACAGAAGAATCCTTTATAATAAATTATAAAAGATGAAACTGAAAAAAAAAATCATGCATTTTGTTACATAGTAATGAGAAACGTTTTTCTAAGATCGCCGAGAAATTTTCTACTTTCATGGCTGTGGAAATTCCGCAATTTTTACGTTTATTCTGTCTCGAATAAAAGTACATGAAATTAATTCGATTAAAAAGAATTCAACAGAAAAAATAACAGTATCCGTGTTAGATTGCAGAAACAAGACAAAAAGATTTTCTAATTTTTTTTCTGCCTTCCTAATTTCGTATTTTGTTGGTAACATAAAATCAGTTTTTTATTTGCAATCAGTTTTCCTTCATTGATTTCTTGTTCGCATTAATGATTGTTTAATGAGTGGGAAAATATTGATCACACCTGACTTTATCATCCCACCACTCCGTTTTTATTAAGTGTGAGGTTAGTTTTCTTTATTTCTTACTTGGTATAAATGGAAAAATTATGTATATTGAAAAAAAAATTATCAGAGCGGTTTAAATAGCACGAACTTCGTGAGCTGTTATAGGATATTAATTAATTCGATTAATTGGTTTTATACTTTGTTACTTACAAATACATAAATATAATGAGTAATGTTTGGCGAAAGCTAAATTATGGACAATTAGGAAGATGGTTATCGCATGAAAGTTTGCTACTTATTCCATTGAAAATAAAATAGAGCTATACAGATATGTAGTAATTTTTTATAATATGGGTGGCGGTTATTTTAATCCACTTAATTCATCAAATATAGACTAGTGCATCAGATAGATTCATGCTAAAGCGAAAATGATGCATTTTTTGTTTTAAATCACAAGCAGCTTGAAGCATATAAGGAAGAATTCACTTTGAGCTAAAATGTGCGATAGTGATTAATCAAAAGAAATCATTTTAATATTGCACTTAACTGTCTTATTTATATGAATAATTGGTAGCCGGAGTAGAAAAACTAGTATTAAGTTCAGTTTTGTACTAGCTAACACTGAATCCTACGTCAGTAGGAAGTTGAATTCGGATGTAGGTAAATGGAAGAAAGAATATGCCTACTTTTCCGACGATTTCTTATTCCTATATTTGGGGTACCCCACGAAAAGTCTATATTTGAATAACAGATGACTTTCTGGAAACCTTTTAACTGAAACTAGACCACATTTGGGCTTTACAGGAAATAAAAATCCACTAGCCAACCTTGTACCAAAAGCAGCCCTCTACTCGTTGTTGTTTAATGACACATGGTCATACCAAGCCGAATTAGCAGAGCTCTTTCGATAAAGGCAGAGGTGTGGGCCTTTCGTTGTTAACGAGCATCGTTCATTTGAAAGGACGACTTTTCTCAAACACACACGACGCAACCCTTTTTAGGGGGTGGTCGAATTCATTAATACACTCATTCATCCATCAGCAAATCAGAATTTAGATCCAAATCAGAGACCGTCTCATCCCTGATTCAGTACCCCCAGATGTATCCTTTTTGCTATGGGAACTTGGAGGACTTAGCAGTCATGACCTCTTTAACGTGCCCTAACTACCATGAGTCAACACGGCGGTCTTTGGACGAGACGAGGACAGAGACCACGACCTTTCGATTACGAGACTGGTGCTCAACCTACCAGGCTACAGCGGCCCCAGCCCTCTACTAAAGCAGGTAGGTATCTAGCAATTTTTGAAAAATACTGGTAAGAGTTCAGGTAGATACTCGACTCTACCATTTTTCTCTGACTAATATTTGTCAGTCATTTTATACCATAATCCATTAGGTTGCTAGTGTGCAATTTTTGCAGCTATAAATAGTGTAAACGATAATTACTATTCTTATCTCTTGTTCTCTATGTGCAAAATTACAAAGTACTGAAATAATGTGATGAGCAAAATTACATTATCGTAATCTGTGAATTTATTTTCTTTCAAAAGAAAAAGGTATACATACATATACACCATTAGCGTGTTGATATACCAAGGTATGCATAATGTAATTGTTCAAACTGTGCATAGCCTCGGTTTAGTGAATTTTAGTTATATTAACGTCCCGTTTCAAAGCAACAAGAAGGCTGTTTTGGGACGGACCTCGTAATTTTGAACCACGGTCAGATGACGAGGGCGTCATCTGAACTGGCACCCCCCTCTCCGCACCACGCCACACCATCGGGAGGACGTTTGACCTGACAGATTTAACGTGCAAGTGACTCCCTCACACGACGGATCTTCGGTGGAATTGAGTCTCGAACTTGAAACCCTCCGATTCCGAAGCCGAGACCTTACCACCAGGCCACAGCGGCCCGCATAGCCTAGGTGTAGACAATGTTCATATGGCTCATAAAGATTTTCAAACGTACACTGAAACAAAGGTTGCTGCAGACAACAGCAATAACGGATGATTTTCTCAAGTAATGCAGGCACAATTCTTAGTGGATCAATTGAACGCACTCTCCTTTAACATTCCCCTTCCATGGGCGCAGTAACACTACAAGAAAGGCGAAATTTCTTAAGAGTATTGTGTTACTGGATGCCATCTTATTAAACTTCTTTTGGGATTCTTCTCCCGCCTTTTTCAAACTCGGTTCACCTTCACAACCACTTTGGGGCCGCGGTGACCTGGTAGTAAGGTCTCGGCTTCGGAACAGGAATGTTTCAAGTTCGGGACTTGATTCCACCTAAGAAACGTCGTGTGAGGGGGTCTCTTGCACTTTAAATCTGTCAGTCCAATTGTCCTCCCGCTTCCAACTACAAATGCAATACTTTTCTCTACTGCGAAAACGTGTAGCTGGATCTATGCCTCTTCGAGAAACGCAACCAAGTGTTGGAGATGCGCGAATTTCAGCACTGCATAATCTGAGGCGTACTGCACTTTAAAGAAATTAAGGAGCTACAAATAAAAATTGCCTGGAATTCGCTTATCATTTTATATTAAATTCAAATCTAATAATAAATTTGTTATATAACAATTCATTACTTTAATAAAAAGTTGAAGCATTCAAAACAGCTATGAGAGATGAATCAAAGACATCAACAGTAGTATTTCAAAATTCTTCTTATAAAATATTACGTTAATAAGAAGAATAATTTGAGAGCAATTAAATTAAATTGCATTTGAAGTAAATATTAATACTTTTATTATTTACAATTAAATCTCAGTTTTGACGAATTTATGAAAACTTTTAACTTTGTTATTACATAATGCTTTAGACTTGAGAATAGTGGTTAGAATTTTAATCATTTGCAGTTATTTTTGTCTGAAATCTTTGAAAACTTTCAATTACAATTAACATTAATTGCATTTGCGCTTCAATACGATAGTTTCAATAAAAATAGAGGAGAGTTTGTTTATTAAATTGAAAGTACTGTCAGATGTGAGTAGTGTATTTTAAGACTTGAACTACATATAATTCTCTATCTTTTTGGTAAAAGATGTTCGAAATAAAATTAATCAGGACTTATTTTCTTTGGTTTGTCACAACACTAACCGGCATACGAGCATTGCATGTTTAGATACTAACTAGGGAAGAAGATATTAAATTACTTGGAATCTATCATGAAGAATATTTTTCAAATATTTTCAAACAAATAAATGATTGCTTAATGTTATAATTATATCACTTTTCAGTCAGGGCATTTGTTTTTAGGATTGTTCAAAACAAGTTGTTGTTAGAAACGTTATGAAACATGTAGGAACACTGCTTCTGTTAATGATTGTTTTGATTGTCAAATGTCATTAAAGTATTTAATAATTATTGCTTTCGAAGTAACTAAATCTTCAACGATTTACATAATGCTTTAATCAGCGCTACTAATTTGTTTTTGAATTTCAAACGTAAAAATATTTTGTGATATTTATGTTTCATTAAATAAAGAAAATTATCTTATCAACATAATGGCATTTTGATAAATATAAATTTCATGATGGATGGATGGCACTAGATTTAACTAATTCAATCAAATAGTAGTTTTAATTGACTAATATAAAGTATGAATAATTCTAATATTGATTATATTTGAAAGTTTGCAATATTTAATCATTAAATGCACAGGTTTTTTTAATTAAGCTTTCGCAAATATATGCAAATGAGATACTAAGCAATTGGAATATTTAGTTTTTAAATAAAATTTAATTAATGAAATTTAATTCAAGAAACTGTCAATTTTGCTTAAATATTATTTTATCCTAACCCCGTTTCTTCTAATATTCATGGAATGTAATTATGCCATATATATGATTTTATTTATAAGTTTTTAATAAATAATTCTAAACTAATGAAGAAAACGAAAATCTCTAAATATATAATAGTTATCACAACTGAAATTGACACTAACAATTTTCACGTAGAAACTACAAACTCTAATAGATTGTAAATATTTAATAGCGCACATTTTTATTTGAGTAATTGACTTATGGCTAATGTAAAATTAAATCATTAATAGAAATGATATTCACTGCAATCAATTCGATCGAATAGTATAATATTCGATTCTTTTCCACCGAAATTATATGTAAAACTAAAAGCGAAGTGTTAATGGGAAGAAAAATTTAACCTCATGAAGTGACACTCGAGCATCTGTAAATATTCTTAGTGCAACATTTCAGCCTCTGTCATCTATTAATCCTGTCTAAAGGCATTCGCTATGATCCATTAATGTCATACACGCCTCATAAAAGACCTATGCGACATTTGCGGGGGTTTCTCACAAATGACAGGACGCATAAGTTGTCGGACAAAGGAACTCTTGAATATGATCTTCTCTCATCGTGGCGCAGCAGTAGCAAAATAACCAGGAAGCTTTCAGTAAACTAATTCAGCCGATTTATCTATTCTAATTGTGCTTCACAGAGAGCAACTCTCAAAGCATTCTGTGAGTCTGTAACTCATGCTCACTCTCTCGCTGCTACTTTAATTTTATTACGTACTTCAGCTGCAGGTAAATGAATGACAGTCACGAAAGTCTCGGTGTTTAATTAATATGCTGATTAGAGAGTGGTTGGACGGTAAACGTGGTGCATAAATTTAAACCTTTGCAAGTTCGTTGTGTGTCTCTCTGACAAATGTTTCGAATATTACATTTTATGAGAGTTTTGTAGAGATAGTTGACAGGAAGGAGAATTAAAATATAGAAAGAGGTCATCCTTTGTGTATTTCAGGACTAAAAATGTCATTAACTAGTTGATAAGTGTTTTTTACCCACAGTCACGTGATACATTGTTTCCAGTTTTAGTATAATACAGTCCTTTCTAGAACTGAAGTTGAATTTTAAATAGTTTTAAAATTCAATTTGTAAATGAACTGTTGATTGCTCATAATTCTTTACTTAAATTGAATTACTATCAATATAGCTATAATTTATTTCGTTAAGTTATTAATTTTGCTTTCTATGACTGTAACAATGAGTATTGGCTTTAAATCAGCTTCCCATGTCATTCCCTAATCATAAAAGCTGAAATAAACATATTTTTGTGGCAGTCCGTCATCCATTTATTTTATTAAAAGGTTTATCAAGGTTATGATTATCCTGTTATGATCATCCCGAACTCCCTACATTCACCCAAATAATATTAAATATTATTTATAACATTTAAATTAAGACGCAATGTATGAATTTTGTCCTAAGACTTTTGTTCCATGTATATGAGAAAGTCAGATTCCATATTTAAACATTGGCAGATTCTAAAAGCAAGTCATCTTCTGAATATCCTATCTACCTTGGTATTGGTTCTTCATTATCTTTATTTCGGGGCGAAGTTGCTCATTTTGTCCTTGACTGATATCGCCTAGATTTTCACACATTAAAGTCGTCTATATGTACTATATATATATACTATATACGAGTATATCCAACACAAGACCGCGCATGGTTAGAAGTAACCAGATATGTAATAACTGAATGCAAGAAGAGACAGAGTTAAAATATAATAATCAATTTAGTTAATCAAATTACTGAGAAGAATAATTCATTTTCTTTCAGTCATTTCCATCAAAACCAGTTTTTTGATGATGCGATTGTAAATGAATACCTGATTTCTCAAGATAATTTCAGTGGATTAATTAAAAGAAAATCATTCTTCAAAAACTTGATCTGCGGTGCAAAAAAGCCACGAGATACTTTATTTTGCATCGATTAAGGTTTAAGTTCAAATTAAGATAACAAACATACAAATTTTCTTGAACAGCCACTTTTTAAGGGGGGGGGGCATTCACACATAGAGCACAAGGGAAGAACAACTATGCCTGAGCCAGGAATCGTACCCGTGATGCTCAGATTAAGAAGATGCACAAGCCCTAAGCCAGGACACAGGCGAATAGAATTATAAAACTATGATTACGTAAGAATATGAAAGAATAAGGCAAATTAATAAATCTAGGAATTTGCAAACACTACAGTTAAATTTTTATATAATGTCATCATAAAAATAGTCACAGAATTAAAATTTTTACATAGCCCTCTAATTATTATTTTTGGTCTTATTTAAAATATTTTAAACTATTTGATTTCTCACTTTTCATATGAAATATTTCTGCTTTGTAGAATATTCCATAACTTACAGAAATTTAAATCACACAATATTTAAATAACAATTTATAAAAAAGACCGAATCCTGCACTCTTCGTAATTCAGGTTTTAAATATCGAGGATAAAAAAAGCCAATTTCAAATAGGTATATGCAATGTTTAGTGATTGATAAATAAATAAAATTTAAAAAAATGTTTGGTAATGATAATTTTTCTTAATTTTATTTCAAAAAATGATAAGAAGATATACAATATTCTACTTTGTATCCTTGTTTAGACAAATGTTTCGGGACCTTTCTTTCGGTTTAAATCTTTTAAAGGACAGTTAAATTTCCAAGTGACAAAATCAGTAAATGAAGTGTGAAAGTAAAGAAAAGAGGTAAAAGAAAACCCATTTTCTGCATTTGTATTTATTTAGGCTCCTCCTTCCTCCAATTCCTTTTTTTTTTCGTATAACGCAGGTTAGTTTTCGCCCAATTGGATAACATTTCATATTCCGAGTGTTTTCAATGAAAGGAATTGTTTAAAAGGGAAGAAAACTGATAATCTCCATAGGAAAATTTGAAAATAATATGAAAGCGGGATTTCACCCAAATTTATTTCCATTTGTTTCAATCAAGAATATATATTTTTAAATAAAATGACTCATTTTGATTTATTTTAATATTTCCTGATTGTTATAATACGAAACGAACGTATTGATGAACTGGACACCTCTGTCTTAATTACATCCTTATTATTTAAATATGGACTTCTGCTGCATTGTTTTGCCATGAAAAATTTTATGTAATCATTTGGACTGTCAAAAATCAACGAATAATATAAAAAGTTCATAAATAAATCGTCAATTATTTTATTTACAATACCGTTTCCAAATTTTGTACAAAACAATATAAACAATCAACATAAAGCTGTAAGTACGAAATACAACTTAACTCTAAACTATTTTGCAAAACTATTATTGTTTTACAACGATACTTAGGGCCTGATGGCAGGATCTTAGCTTCAGAACCTGAGAGTTTCAAGTTGAAGACCCGATTCTACCGAAGATTCGTTTTGTAAACGATTCTAGTGCACTTTAAATCCGTCGGAACCAAACACCCTCCGGTTGGTGTAATGTAGTGTAGAAGTTTAAAGAGAAGGAAAAAGCGAACACACCTGAATCAGGACTAATACTAGGACTGATTTAGGATGGACATCGTAATTTTGAACCGCAGTCAGATGCCAGCTCAGGTTATCTGATCAGGCATCTGACTGCAATTTAAAATTACGAGGTCTGTCCTAAATCAGACCTAGTATTACTTTAAAAAGGGATTTGAATATAACTGAACAGTAAATTATATATGGGCAAGATAATGACAATGAAACCTGTCAAAATCTCGGCAGATGAATCTCTAGAAATTTTCAGAAAATCAGACATTCAAAAAAGTTTCTACAGAAATAGCATCTGCAGATCACAACTTGATATATCATCAAAGTTACTGTGAATGGTGTTCTTCTTGTGCCGTCACTAAAAGCAATTTAAATATGTCAAATTTGCATTTGTAATAATCAGAGCACACAAACATATTATATTTTGACATATGCATGAACTTATTGTCCAATATACTTAAAAATTCTATCTACCACTAAATACGATATTTCTGGATCTTTATTTCGTGACAAAACAAGCCTGTATTGGTAAGCTGCATTAAATTTCATGATTTCATTTTCCAGGTAAGTCATAAAAAGTCACGCTGAATTTCCAGAATATTAAGCCCAAATGGGAAGATATTTGAACATTGAACACATATATGCAAAAATCAAATCCCGCTGGTATGGTGTGGAGCCTGTTCAGGTGTCGTCCTCTTCATTTGACCGTGGTTCAAAATCACGATGTCCTTCCCAATATAGCACCAGTGTTGCTTTACAACGGGACGTTAAAATAACTAAACTCTTCAGAACTTCTCCCTCGCTATATTATATGGGATTATAGAAATGGGATTTCTTCTTTGTCTCAATGATGAGAGTTAGGAAAAGCGTTAAAAAGAACGTATCACGAGCTGATGTTAAATAGGAGTGCTATTAAAGTCAGATTTTCGAACAAATATTAAGATACAGTTAACCCGTTGACAATGAAGTGTTCATATAATATGTTATAAAATATTTGGTAAACTCATATAACATAGTATTCTGAAGATACATTTTCCGTACATTACGGGCAATAACAGTTTGAAAAAAATATGGAAGTCTAATTATCCGACTACTTTTCATTTAACTTTTCCTCTGCCATCCAACAGAAAAGAAAGGATTTATCGTGTTATAAAAAGTTTGCAGACATATGTTTACAAGTATGTCGAGAAAATCTACAAAACTTTCGTAGCTTATTTCGCCACGCATCATTAGATTATCTTAGTTATACACTGAAGTGACAAAAGTCATGGGATAGCAATATGCAAATATACAGATGGCAGTAGTATCGAAGCGAAAAAGTATAAATGCGCAGTTCGTTTTCCAGAGCTTTCATTTGTGTTCAAGTTATTCATGTGAACAGGTTTTTTGTGATTTATGGCGGCACAACGAGAATTAACAGACTTTGAACGTGGAATGCTAGTTGGAGCTAGACGCATGGGTCATTCCATTGCGGATATCGTTAGTGAATTCAACATTCCGAGATCCACAGTATCAAGAGTGTGCCGAGAGTATGAAATTTCAGGCCTCACATCCCATCATGGACAGCGGAGTGGGCGACCACCTGCACTTAACGACCGAGACCGCCGACGTCTGTGTAGAATTGTCAATGTTAATAGACACGCAACACTTCGTTAAATAACTGCAGGAATCAATGTGGGACGTACGAGGGACGTGTCCGATAGGACTGTGCAGCGAAATTTGTCTTCCTTGGGCTATGAAAGCAGAAGACCGACTCGAGTGCCTTTACTGACAGCACGACATCGCCTGCAGCGACTCTCCTGGGCTCGTGAGCATATCGACTGGTCCCTAGACCAGTGGAAAAGCGTGGCGTGGTCAGATGATTCACGATTTCAGTTGTTACGAGCTGTTGGTAGAGTTCGAGTGTGGCACAGACCCCACGAAGCCATGGACCCAAACTGTCAGCAAGGCACTGTTCAAGCTGGTGGTGGCTGCATAATGGTGTGGGCTGTTTTTACACGGCATGGACTCGGTCCTCTGGTGCAACTGAACCGATCATTAACTGGAAATGGTTATGTTCAGCTGCTTGCAGATCACTTGCATCCATTAATGGACTTCACGTACCCACACAACGATGGGATTTTGATGGATGACAATGCGCCATGTCACCGGGCCAGAACTGTTCGCGATTGGTTTGAAGAACATTCCGGACAATTCCAGCGCATGATCTGGCCACCTCGATCGCCCGATATGAATCCTATCGAGCATTTATGGGACATCATCGAAAGGTCCGTTCGTGCCCAAACTCCTGCACCATCCACACTTTCACAACTATGGACGTCTGTACAGACAGCATGGCTCAATATTCCTGCAGAGGACTTCCAACGATTTGTGGACTCCATGACACGTTGAGATGTTGCACTTCGCCGAGCAAAAGGAGGACCGACACGATATTAACAGTCATCCCATGACTTTTGTCACTTCAGTGTATTAATGACCTGTTTTAAAGCACCACTAGAGATATTTTGGGATGGACCTCGTAATTTTGAATGCCTTTCGAATAAGATGATAACACCTCAGCTGGTGTCCCCCCTTGCAAATTTTCACACCACATGATCGAGAGAACGTTTGGTCCCAACGGAATAATCATGCCACAGACCCGCTTATACAACGGTTCTTCGGTGGAATCGGGTCTCGAACCAGACCGTACTACCAGGTCGCGGAACATGCCACAAATACATTGAATAATTGAGATAAGATTTTTTTTGTTTGTCCTCGATTTGATAGTATAACATAAAACGTTTCTCCAGTAATTGCTAAACAAGGGTATCATTGAGTTCAAATTTTCGAATAAAAATTAAGATACACCAAACCCATCCAAAATCAGGTTTCTTGGTAATGAATTCTTCCATGTAATATACTATAAAATATTCAGGAAACTCATATAATATTCAATTCAGACTATACATTTTGGACAATAACAGTTTGGCAACAATAAGGAAGTTTAATTATCCAAATTCTTTCCATTTAACCTTTTATCACTCCTCCTATAGTAAATGGATTAATTTAGTAATAGGAAGTTTACATGTATTATGTTTACAAATATAAGGTCAAAACAATTGATAAGTATATTAGTAGAATAGAAACAAAGCCATTTTAAACTTATAGCAACTCAGAATTTAGGAGAATTGAATATTTAATTAGAAAAGTTTATGTTTCTACATCATAATGTAACTTGAATCTCTTGAATCAGAAAATTACACAGATCTTTCAGCTAGTAATATATTAAAGAGAATTAAGAGTTCAACCGAAAAGCCGCTTTGTTTCTAATAATATTATATGTTTGGAATAGCTGAATATAGTTAATGAACATTGGAAGGATTAAGGAAGGGATTTGCTTCCAATGTCGCTCCGAATTCTGCGAAAACGCATCAGATTGAGAAAGCAGTTACTGATTAGATGTAGTGTATAATAGAGTTAAAAATTTCTTTTATATATCCAGTCACATCAGATTCCTAATTTAGGATTAGAATGGCAGGCAATTAAAATAATTACTTTCAAGAAACTGGAAGATTTTTCTTTATGTAATTTCATTTTAACTCGGTCTTTTCAGGTTGAACATGCAAATCCTATTAAATTGTGATAAAGGAGAGTCTTGAGCGTTTCCATATGTTTTGAATTATTCAGGAGTTGCTTAGAAATTGTAAAAATTGAGGTCGTTAGAGAAAATATAAGCTAGAAATTTTAAACTTGTGAAGTCATTTCGATTATACATTTATTTTCATTATAATAATAAAAAAGACGAAACTCCTCAATCATACGGAATTTTCTTACAGAGTATGTATACTTGTATATACAGGATGTTTTAAAACTTTTATTGTAAATTTTAAGGAGAAATAGAGCAGGTATAACCCTAAAATACGGAGAATTGACTTTAAGTAACATACCAGTTTTGTCTGGCAAGCTACTCTCGTCCAACAGCTGTTGCTAATACAGAAAATGTTATTAAATCAACCTTTAGCATGTACATAAAAGCATGGGATCCCGGAGAAAAAGAATAATAAGTTGATGTTATATCTCTATCTATTACTCATCCTTTTAATTTAATTTGTGAAGTTGAAAATGCCACACTTTACTCTGAACTTTAAACTAAAAATAACTATTATTTGGAAAACAAGGTATTTAAGGTATTTGCAATTTTTTTCTCAACAAAAGTGGGTATTGCTTTTAGGCAACAAGGTTTCTCATAACCATATACCCTATTTAAAACAATTTTTTTTTTAAAAACAATATATGATTTATTCCAGAAATACAATTCAAAAAATGAATACTGACAGTATGACAGTATTTCATATAGGGTTGACCTCGCAATTCTGAACACTGGTCAGATGACGAAGACGGCACATGAGCTTCCCGATCTCCAGGCTTTTGCATCACAACAGCGGGAAAGGACTTGTCTTCAGTGGAAACTTACTGATCAGGTTTCAGGTAGGGACCTTTTCACCAGGTCACCACTTCTGCAATAGACGCGCTCAATCATCTGTTTTCTAAAATTTGTAGTAAGAATACTGGGGAAAATATCTGCAAAGGTGAATTTTTAATTCATAAGAAGATGTCAGGATGAAGTGTCTCTTAAACGAAAAAAATAATAATTATTTCATACAATAATTTCAAGTGACATTTGGTATTGCAAATAGTATAAATGATTATACTTTTAATATATCGGTTTTTAAAATAATACATCGGTATAGTTATAAGTTATAGATACTGTAAGAGCTAAATGGGCATATCTATGATAAAGATATAATAATTAAAGAATTAAAAATATTTCGCTTAGATTAAATTGTATATTTACTCTTGATTTACTTAATAGGCTTGAGAAAATTTTGTTTATTATTCATTTGATTTAATATGACTACGAATTTACAAAAGGGATGCTTACTAAGCATGTATTAATACTTTTCATAAAATCTGTGCTATTCATTATTATATCCTATTCCTCTTTTTAATTTTTAAGCTGGAAAATTCAGTTATAAACCTTATTATCAGAAACTTCAATCTATGAATCCATTCTGTATGTCCTTCAATTTCAGCTTTAATTTAAATGTCCTTATGGAAAATTTCAATTAACAACGTATCCCGGAAAGCTCTCAATTTTGATTCACTCCCCGAAAAATTCACAAAGGTGAACTAATCCAGCATGCGCACATATCAGCTTCTAAGGGATAAATAATTGAGAGATGGGCTGAACATTGCGCTTTACTGGAGCGCAAAATGCTCTGTTGGTGATTTATGTGACGAAAAGGCAAGGCATCAAGCGTCCAGTAATTCTCTCACGACTCACAGCGAGAGATAAAAGATCTCACTCACGGTTCTATTGACAACCTTACTAAGAGAAATTTGAATGAAAATGAGTAGGTACGTTCAATTTAACGATTTTGTTTTGAAGATATTCCTCCCTTGCTGTACTCAAAATTTTTATTTAAACGATATTTGATTCATGCCTAAATACATATCTTTGTATTTCGCAGCCATGGATGCTTTGTTAGATTAGAGCTTTTATGATAGGAGATCGTGAAGGATGATATCCTGTCAAAATACATTCGATTAAGGATACCATCCTTGTTTCGCTCCTTATTAATCCTTTTATGTGAGCAGACATTAGTGTTAGATAGAGTGTTATTAGCGATCCTTTTATCTGTAGTGGAATGAGATGAGAGCAAATTAGCCAAATTATTTTAATGTATGATTTAAAATATAACTAAGATAGAAAATCTATAAGGCTTCAATTAAATTTATCCAAAGTAGACTTTTAAATTTATGCCAAAACATTTTTAAATTTGAATAAAAATCGTTGGGGTTTTGAAATAAAGATCAAATAAGGTTCACATATTAAATGTAAGTACATTATTTTTTTACACAAACAAATGGTTACATCAAAAATTTAAAATCTTATTAATATGATTTCTGAAGTTAAAGACATCACGTAAAAACACACCGTTGTTCTTTATTGACAATACCCTTTCATCATTTGTGATTGCGCAAAACATATAACATTACTAATAATGTTTTAAGCAAAATGCATTTGGTATATTGATCAAAAATTTTACAGAAGGAGGAAAATTATAATGACGATCAAATTCTTCTTTCAAACTGATGCAAAAAAGAAGAATGTTAAAATTATTACAATCGAAAGGGAGATAACTGAACACATAAGATTTCATTTCCGTAACTATAATGCAAGTTATATGGCACGAGACGGTTAAATTTAGTCATTCTGAAATATGTTACGCCACTTTCATGAATAACCACAGCTACAAGGGACTTATCCTTCTCCCTGTCATAGATTACGGTGTAATAATAAAGATGAGTAGTCAAAAAATTTAAAACGGGGAGTGGCAAAGTATTATGACTCCCATTACGCATCCATTTTTCCCACAGAGTTGCTGCTTGTCATTGGAATTAGAATGACTCTACACAGCAACGAGAACCAACAACTATACCGGAAGCTTCTAGTACCCATATAAGAGGTGTGTTCCAGTGAACTACTTAACCACTTTTAGATAAATGAGCTTCAAATAATTTAAAAATAAACAATGAATCGCGTTAAGGTTGAATTGTTTCAGAATAAAATTGATATACAAGAATTTAATTCATATTCTGTTCATCTCCATTCATGAACAGCTGTATTCTTATTATTTTCCAACCGACTGCTTGTTTATATTATACCACATTTCTATATAATGCATCACTGCAGTACCAGGCACCTGGTCTTTCAAATATCTATCATAGAGGTTTTTTGTTATATTAAGGTCCCATTTTAATGCGATTTTAGTCGTAATTTTGACCTGAAGTCAGAAAAATAGAAAGACACCAGAGCTACCACCCCCCTTTCCAAGCTTCTACGCCACATCAGAAAGAGGATGTTTGGGTCAGACGGATTTAACGTTCACCAGTTCCGCTTACAAGACAATTCTTCGATGGAATCGTATCTCGAACCTGAAATTCTTCAGTTTCGAAGCCGAAACTTTATCATCAGGCTACCTATCTGTCATTGAGGTAATGATAGAAGTGGTCTATAGATTTTATAATAATTAATCATTTCTTAAATGATACCCACTAATTCCCTTTTAGTTTAGGCATGTTTTTAGTAAAGTAAGCTAGGAAACAACCTTCGTTTTCGATTCTCTAAGAAAGCACAGCTTGTATTCATTCATTGTTAGAACTTTTGTAAATATTTCTTACCAGTGGTGAAACTAAAGGGACAAACAAGTGCACTGCAAAAATATACATAATTTAAAAACTGTAGATTGCAAAAGTTTGTAGGACAATTTGAATTCGCCATTCGCAAATTAGATAAAACAAGTGCATGACGAGTCTCATGTACTCAAGGGATTAAGTAGTCAGAAACTACATGTTCAAGGGAAAACAAATTAAAAATCTTGCAAATAGAAGCAAAATTAATTCATTTACGATCAAATAAGATTTTACAGCTATTTGTAAGATTTTAAACACGAATTTCATTTACTGAAATAATCTTTCATAATTTTATCAGTAATAATATCCAGCTCCTAATCTTTATGAAATTTTCTTGTCTATTGTGGCTCCTGATTCGTAAAACATGAATAGACGAGTTAAACTTATTGCATTTATAATTCTGAACATCTCATCTCACTCAATGATAAAATTTTTCGACATGATATTTAAATGTTTTTACGAATAACATCTGTGAATGTATCTAAAGTTATGAATGATTAAAAATGCAGCATGAAAAAACTCTCGTACTTCAATCACTATATGATTGTAATATGTGACGTCTTGGTAGAGAAGCAAAGGGGATTCTATCAATGACTAATTAGCTGTAACTCTAAGATACAATAATTGTCATTCAACTATGCTGATAAACAGTGTGTAACACGTTATTACCCAACGTTGTTGTACTAATTATGAGATAGTACCTGTACAATTCATCACCTCTACTCCTATTCTATTGAAACAGTATATAGACTTGCTACTCTGCGCCATATTACCTTCTATATATAAGGGCTCTTCAAACAGTGAATTCAAGAGCTAAACTGGTATCACCCTAGATAAATTTGGAAAATTAAGAATTCTTTAAAACTGCATATTTTTGGTTCATTTTTTAATATTATAAAATAAAAAAATCATAATGGCGTCTGGTTTAAAAATATTTCTTTAAAATTTACCAAACAGCAAGGTTTAATCCTTTTTTAAGGGGGCGTGGAATGTATGAGGCACTTATGCAAATTGTTTTCTAAGAGTTATGGAATTTATATCCGTATATATTAGAATTAAAGTAATTTTATTTAAAAACTCTTTAAAACAAATTACATTATTTTAAACATTAAATATTCATATTTTTTAAAAATTTAAATATGTTAGGTGGAGTAATTTTACATTATTCTCTTAAATTTTTTAAATTGTCATTTAAAAATGCATTTTCGTCAAATCTGGGAACTATTTTGCAATTCTATATAAAAATAATTCTTTTCAATATGTTTTTAAAAACACGCACTGAATAAAAAAAACTAACTAAAATGTACTTTTAATGATCTAAATAACTCAAACATAAAATGTCTAACCAGTGTTATTTTAATATTTCATATGAGTCTTCATTGTAAATCTTATGAAATTGCCTCAAAATTTAAGATACTTGAACTTGTGAAATGCATTTATTTCCGTTAATAACATCGTTTAAAAAACCATTAAAGTATACTAACTAACCTGATTTTTATTTTATTTAGCCATAAATTTTATAATGCAGTTTAATCAAGCGTAAGAATATGTTTTGAAGTTAAAAGATTTGAAAATATTTTGAAGATTAAAAAGGAAACTCATATTTTGACCTTTCTTTTCTAATCTGAAAGTGTGCTTAACTTTAATCGTATGCTTGATTTATGCATATTTTTTCTATATACCCAGTCACTTGAGATATATCAAAGATCTGTTTTAAATAAATTTAGGTAAAAGGATATTTTAGAGTTGAAAAGAAGTTGTACATCTAAAAAAGTTTTAAAAACGTTGCTCTAATTTTAAATAATATTTCTTCTGTCTTTTGTAGAAATTTCTGAAACCAAACTCATTTTATTTAGCTTCCAGATATGGAAGGATTTATTTTCACAATAAAAGTTTCATAGTATTTTACTCTCAATTAGAAACAGTTTATGTCATCCTAAATAATTTATATCTTTGATTATAGAACTATTAGTTTCTGTATGCATTTGAAATTAATCATGATTTATCCACAATTTATCAAAATTTCAATATCTCCAATAACTAATCTACGACATTGTTCCTAAATATAACAAGCTGCTTATTAACACGATATTTTTTTATCGTTTTCATAAAATTGTTTCATGGTATGATTAAATTTGATTATGCATAAAAAACCCGTTATTTTGTTTTCTTGTATGTTTCATTTAAAATTAAATCGGCTTTCTTTGAATTGGCTTTTATTTTAAATCGGTTTTCATTCGAATTTAAATCCTTTTTAAAAAATATGACCATTTCTTGATTATTCTTAGATTTTTCAACAAATGAATGATATATAAACTCGTATATCATTCATTTGTATTATTCAATGATTCAAAAGTTAATACCTAAATTAGAAAAAAAAAATTAATAAATAACGTTAAGAAGTCATGTTATTTCTATCAATAAATGTATTGTTGAAACAATTATGATATTTAAGTATTTGCTTATATCCCCCGTAGATCTATTTTTAATTTTATTGAAATATTTTTACACCAGATTTCATTTTTTCGACTTATCAAGAATTTATCGACTTTTGGAATTTGAAATATTCCAGCTTTAAACGATTTTAGACGATTTTAAAGATTAAGATATGGAAGATCATCAACATCAACTTTAATATTGATTAGTCTAAAATAGTGAAACGAAAAGCTTCATTACTCATTCAGTTTTGTTCAAGCATAGCATATTTAATATATTAGTGCGTGAAGAATATGTCACTAAATATTACTAATAGGATCGAGAAATAGTATAAAAAATAGATTCGTAGTTGTTTATCATTATTGATTGAAACAATATGGATTCTAATTAATTCTGTTCTTTAAAAAAATTAACTTCAAATGTATGCCTCTCTTTAATAGCTTAGGAATTAGCTATTGATGATTACAGTTTTCATCATTATTGATTAAAACATCATGGATTATAATTAATTTCATAATTTAAACAATTTTTTAGCTTCAAATGTATGCTTATTTCTGATACTTTAGGATTTAGGATAAGAATTAAGGATTCTTTAAATCGTTACTATTGTTAAAAATAAACATGGTTAGTACTAAATTTAACGAACTATCTGAATTTTTTACTTTACTATATACATATACGTGCACTATTAGATTTTGAATTATCCTATTTCCAGCATATAGTCGTAATTATTAAGTTCTAAAACTGCACAAAATAATTACTTACACAAGAAAATAGTTTATCAATTAGTGCCCATTATTAATAATGTTCAACTTTATTTCGCAACGCTGCGAAGCATTTTTAATTACTTAGTACAAAAGCATGTTTATTAAAATGTCCTCATTTGGGAGTTCTTATAAAAATATCAAATTTAGCAAATCATTTTGTCATTAAATTTTATTCTATTGATTGATTTTATCAGAATAATAAATAGTTTCTGGATTTAAAAAAAAATAGACATTGTGATTTGTTAAAGTAGGGCACCATTAGTTTTGAAAATAAAAAATAATAATTACAAATTTTTAGAAATGAAAAAAGGTAAGTCAGTTGAAAAAAACAGACTACTATAGTAAACAACCTTGACATTTTACATTATTGAAATCAAACAATTAAATATTTTAGCTTCTCATTAAAACTTAATTACATTTTTTATATTATTTTTAAAACTACAAGCAATCGACTCATGTTTCATAAAAAACACGGGATTTTTTTTTTTCGATGAGAATCGCTGAATAACAAGAAATTCGAGATCTTTTATAAATATATTATAAATATAACTGCTCTAATGGGCAATTCAATAGCACTTAAAATTAAAGCTACTACAGCAAAAGTACCGAGAAGAGTATGAGACAAGGATTAAAAGGAATAGGATTTCATAATATTTAGCCAGAATCATCTGAGAATTTCAGTTAAAGTTATAAAATAGATTGTAATGAAGCATTTATTGATTTTGTGCATTTTGCTTTTAATTTATATTGTAATGAAACAATTTAATTCTTCATGAATAAACGAGGAATATGCATTTGATGGAAAAGTCGGCAATGAAAAAGCAAAAATGTATGAAAACATGCAATTTTATTTTTATCCTTTCATTACAGAAATATATGTTTATATTCAATTAAAATAGTGTTATTAAATGCATGCTTCAATAAAATAAATATTTGAAGAATTAAAATAAAGTACATCTGAATGACTTTGCTCAAAATTATATTTCAATTATATTTAAATATATTTGAAAGGTTCCGGGTGTTTTTATTTCTGAATAAATTAAAGGAAATTGATAATAAAAATTTGGGTCAAACATTAAAAGGAAACGAGGTATACATTTTATGTTTCGAGGGGATGTTTTTTTGTAGATTTTACTCAAAAAGAAAAGTAAAATTCAGTTCAGAAAAATATGAAAATCAGAAAGAATCGGAAAGAAATTAGAAAGTCAATTTTAGCTCAGAAAAAGTTAAAATTAATTGGAAAATTCAGTAAGTATGCATAAAAATATTTTTTGAAAAACTACCATCCAATTGTAATTACAAAACCATTCACATTGCGTAGTAAGGAAAAAATAATAGAAAAAAAAATGAAAATTAAAACGCCTGGAATATTTTGAAATTATTAAAAATTATTGTATTGAAATGCTTTAAAAATAATATAAATCGTTTAAAAATATTTTAAAGATATTTGACATATTAATATTTTAATATATATGCAGAAAAAACTCATAACCCTAACTGAATAATTCTCTAAATAATATAATTAAAAGGATCTAATAACATTAGTATATAATAATAGTATAATTAATAGGATCTATTGTCCTCTTAAATTTAAAATGAGTATGGATATCTTACTAAAATCATTAGAAGACATTCCATTTCGAGTTAATCGATGAGGAGCCAACACTGTGAAGATCAAAGGTTCGAACCAAAAAAATATTGATATTATTTGCAGAAACACTTATTTAGCCATGCGTTTGCATTAATCTGAAACTTCGAAAACGCGAGATTTTTCATATTTTTATTAAAATAATGATGAATTTTTTATGTATTCATTTAAATCAAATACTTTTTTGCTACCTAAAACCTCGATATTTCAAAAACCTCGGCATTATTATTTGCAGCTTATAAAGAAATTAATGCATTTCAAATAAAGCAAAATTATGTGAAGCGTATTTGTTATAATTAATTATTATCAACTTAATACTAAAAAGTGGTATTTGAAAAAAAAAATTCGATTCTTATTTCATCAAAACTGGACAGTTTTCTTTAATTTTCTAAATTATTTAAGTGACTGTTCTTTAACAATACACATGGAGATAACATGCTAAGATCGTGTTAGAGATGCAAAAAAACGCACGTTAATTAATTTTTTTAAACTTCAACTTTATAATTGGGTACAAGTTTGGTTAGAAGTTACGATTTAATGCTTTTTTCTCAATACTGGCTTCAAAATTTTTAATTGGGATTATCAGGAAATGATATCCGCATTTTTATTTGAAGATTTATAATGAATTTTATGTTATTTATGCTTGTTAACTGTCGTTTGCGTGGATGTAATTATCGTTTCTTTAAACTTATAAGCTGAAACTAGGCCATTACTGTTTACTGTAACAGAACACAAAAGTTATTATCAATCCAAAAACAGCTCAAGCATTTTATTTACTGCCCCCCCAAAGTTGAAGATGTGTGGAAATGAGCAAGTCAAAAAATCTTTGAGGACGTTTAAATCATGTTCAACAAGGAAAAATGTAGTTTTTCCTTAATTTGTTTAATGTATTATTTAGTATAATTTAATCTTCTCATAGTTTTCTGTTTTATAGTTGCAAAAATTATTTCAGCACTGATGATATGAGAGAAATAAAAGTAGTACAAGTGATATCAAATCGGTTAACTCAATTCAAGATATTTTTATTAATTACTTCCCTATTTACTTTTATTAATTAATTACAAGATATATTTATTAATTTGGACCATTTTACTTGTGTTTAAAATCAAATCAAATAATTTAATTTCGTTTAGTTCAATGAACGTCCCATTTTAAAGTAACACTAGGACAATTATTGGGTGGGTTTCGAAATTTTGAACTCCGGTCAGATGACGTAGGTGACACCTGAGCAAATCAAATTAAACTTAAAGGGAATTTGTATTTTTATTTATTACTTCTCTGTACTAAATATGCTTTTTTTAAATTATCGGTAGACATGTCTGTACAAAAATATATATAAAATAAATTAATATGTAGGTTTTAACTTCAATAAGTGACATTCAAGATAAAATGTAGCAATAAACTATAAAGTAACTTAAAGTAAGCATAAACTTCAAGTAAATTAATGTAACTATAAACGCAGGATAACATATGATAATTTCGAAAACAGGAACTGAATAGTCATTATCAGCATATTATTTTGGAAAGGTTATGTTTCCCCGATTTGAAAAAAATAATACAAAACTACAGGAAAAATATTTTCGACTATAATTATTAAATACAAGATTTTATTGTATGCCAATATATAATAATGGAGATGTTATAAAATATTTTCCAGGATTTTTAGCCTTAGTAAATTAATCATTATCTTTTCTTCCTTATATTTCTTACTTTAAGACTAGTGTATTGATTAATTTGGAATTTACTTCAGCTATATAGGTGTTCCTTTTTGAAGATAGAATTAGATAAATTTCATAGTTTAGAATAGAAATTAGGTAATAAGAAAAAAAGCAACCATGTTGTAATTTTAATTACATTATCACACAGAATAGAATTATAATATTGGGCATCGACCATGATTCTCCGTCATGAAGAGGTGCATAACCCATAAATTTCCCAGCAATGCAAGACCTGAAATGGGGCCTGAAAGTCTAACTCCGTAAATACATCATTTTGAAATTGAAGCGAAGGGTTAAAATTCATCAGCCTGACAGCAAACGCAATCTTTGATTGACACTGAAAATATTTTGAGTTCGTTGAAATACATGAAAATGCAAGTAACTAGCACAATTTTTGATCTTGAAATACGATGGAAAACCAGTTTCTAAAAAAATAATATCATTCTTTCATTTGTAATAATAATATAATTATATATTGTCCACTGTTTTTGAGAAATTTTCAAATAAATTTAAACATTAACTTTACCAATTAAAAAAAACTTTACTAATTCTTTCAAATTTTAGATTCTAATTAACTGAGTTTATTGTTAGAGAAAACTAATTAGTTCATAATTAATAACTTTTGGCTAAAAATTTTAATATTTCTTTTCATAAACATTCAAAGCAAAGTTTTGTAAATTTTGTAAGTTTTTGAATTACAAGCATGATTAAGAAAGCTAGTGTTAAAATTATTTTAACTGTAAATGCATTACTCACAATTTATGTAATGCAAACTGCACTTACACATTATTTTTTTAAATGCGATTTTAATTATATCGCAATTAAAAATAAAATACAAAGCACGCGATACATACTAATATACTAACCATACTAATATATTCATTAAAAAATTTAATTTTAGTGTAAATGAAATATGGTCTCTTAGACAAGTCCTAAAATTTTGCCTCCCCAGCTAAGGATTATTATTTTGGAAAACTGACATTTATTAATAATTTATAGCAATCAGTTGATACACTGAATTAATATTAGTGAGATAAGGGTGTTTTGGGAAAAAGCATAGTTAGCCTCAGTGAAGCCTTTCGTGTGCATAGTGTGTAAGATAATGGATGCTGAATTGGTCTGAAAGAGGCTTATCGTCTCAGTTGATTAGATTATTTTTCTTTCATTTCTAACAAAAGTGTGTTTAATGAAAATATGTTTTTGAGATCATTAAATCATAAATTTTAAAGAGCACTCCTGGCATAAAAATTAAAAATTATTTTAAGTCTTAATTTAGAATGCTAATAATTAGTTTTTCCAGAATATTTTTACACTAGAATCTTTTATGGGAGCAAAACCCTTCCCTGGAGAGAAAAATTCTCCCATTCTATGCGAAAATACCATAATGTCATAAAAGAATGCTTCACATTTAGAAGTCCTGATTTTACATTAGAGATAACATGCTGGAAATCTGTGAATATCAAGTCCATTGAGAATAAATTTTCTTATCCTTTCGAGGCTAATTGTTCACACCAGTAAGGTTGCCTAATTGTTTAACCTATGGCAAATTATTGAATTATTTTTTTCGAAATTATTTGTTGCAAAGGAATGTGGATAAAGTTCTGGAAACCATAATTTACTGAATACCTTCCAATTTAAGAATGTGGAAGATATTTTTAATTATTTCATGTTTCTTTCAACTCTTATTAGTGAATAATTCTTATCTGCTTGTTCTGCCTATACGTATATTTCTTTTTTACAAAATTCATAAATTGTCAGAGGGTTTAGAGCAAACTTTTACTTCATATTCTTATAATACTACTAAATTAAAAGATATATTTAAGTGCTAGGTTTTTTTCCCCTTTTATCATGGCGCATATATCATCTTACTAGTGTGTATGTACCATGATAATAAACTGGAAATTGCCGTAAACATCATGATTAACTTTACAACCTTTAACATTTTTATAACTGTTTATTTTGCAATCATGCACCAATATATTGTTTTGAAACAGGCTTATGGAATAATAAAATATGAGCCTTTGCCGAAAAATGTAGCAGTATGAATACTGCAGATGGAAGGATCTTAAAAATAATTTTAAACTGGAACGCGAAACAGGTAATACTGATCTAGAATACACACAAGCACCAAAACTGGCCAGTAACTTCTTTTACGCGCTTATTTAAATTTTGCAATTCGCTCTGTATTGTATTTTCCAGTTCAAGTTTGCAATAAAATTTTTAACATATCTAGAATTACAGAAAAGTATTTGTTGATATCTTTTCACGAAAAAGATTTTACTAATGGAAAGCTTTAAAGAAACCTTGCTTTAGAAATTGAGTTTGAATTCATGAGTCATTGAATCAATGCATTGAAAAGTTTAATAAAATCTAACAAAATATCGTTGAAATCCTAGCGATCTTTCAAGTCAGTAATCCCGTTACAAAGCGACATGAAGAGTAAAGTCTCACACCACTTACATTACCGAAAAGTGTACCTTCTCAAACTTTGTCATCAATCTTCTTAATGCGCAAAACCAACGAATCGTCGCCATTAGTGGGGTAATGAACAAGCCACCTAACCCAAATTACACGTTCTTAGAAGAAAGTCAATTCATCATTGAAGAGACTTTGCTACATTAAAATTGTGGTGAAAATTATGTAAAACGAGGACGGTAAACATTCGCCCTTAATCAGCTATGTTGATCCAAAGCATCGATCTTAACGCCTTTAATCCGATCAAGTGAGCTTAACATTTTAAAACGGATTCTGCGGGAAATAATTGGAGTGAATCTAATTTGATTGGATTGGGAAAGTGAGGATGTCGTTAGGCATGACTTTATTCCTAGTCTGATTCAAATTAAGAAATATGACCTGCAGTAAAATAAATATTTCTTGTCAACAAAGTCTTTACATTAGATATTAAACAGGATTATTTCATAAGAAATTTATCTCGAAGACATTTTAATGATGCTAAAGGGTAGAATTTTGCAGCTTCTCGTTCTTAGACACGTTTTTAAATTTAACATCAGCTGTTTGAGGTTCCGTTCCATTCAAACATGTTTCTAGATGGCTTAAAAGGAATATGAGCTTTATCTTCAACATATTTCGATTAAAACTACTTTAGAAATTTTGAATTTTAACCTCTTGCTTGAATTACCCCGAGTTTTTTCGGGTACGTATAAAATACAGTTAATTACTATTATACCGAGAAAACTCGGGCGAAGCAGAATTTGTCAAGACGATTTGTTTCATCACGGTTTTACTCGGCCTGGAAGAAATGAAAGTAAATATATAGCTTTGATTAGCAGTCTGCCAAGTTTTGTTGGTTTCGCGGTTCTTTTGCCGGGACAGGTCACGTATTTTCCATGTTATATTGTATATATCTGCTTATGAATTAGTAATATATAAAAAGGGTAGTTGAGGTGAAAAAAAGTAAAATAATCGCGATGATACAAGATAGCGAAAGTGATGATTTTTCAGATAGCGATTCCTGCTACTGAAAAAAGAAAAATTAAATCCAACGAGACTGTGTTCTCTGTGCTCCTGTAAAAGATTCCAGTTGTAAACCAGTAAAAAGACCATATACCAGTGTACAGAATGTCAAGTATCACTTAGATTTTGAAACAAAGGGCATCACAAACATACAAAGACTAATATTTAACCTATTTTCATTCGCCAGAGATAACTCGGGTCTCAAAAGAAGTTATATTTTCAATTAAATAGTTTTTTTTAAAAAGTAACGTAAAAACTTGTAGTCTAACTTCTCTTATTTTTCTATAAACTCATATTTTTCTATTTTATCTAATATGCAAATACAATTTATAAAATATTAAATTGTATTACATACATTTGAATCTAAGAAATACATTTTAGTAATGGCGATAAATATTCCTTTGCAGTTCATGATTCAGCTGTTTTAGAGGAGAAAATGCGATCTGACATTCTAAAGATGTTGTTTTACTTACAAAGCAAAAGTATTCAAAAGTGGCGGAGTTCTTTGAAAATTAAGTACACTTATTTGAACGTAGGTAAAAATATTTTATAAGAATATTTTTGAATTTAAAATCACAAGCACAGATATGTGTATTTAGATTTCACTATATATCTTTGTTTGCAAATTCTTCGCATTGTTCAGAGCTGGTATTATTTCAAGGTGTATTCCAGCAGTAGACACATCAGAAAGGATGTATGGATTATCGGGTCAAATTTACACACCTTGCATATATTTCTAGTATGTCAGGGTTATTGTATTTTATGATAGAAATAACAGATCTATGTAAAATATTTTCATTAATCGAGATATTTTTTTCATTCAGAAATGATTTTGAAAGTAAATGGAATTTGCAAAAAAAGCAGAAAACTTCCTACTTACATTTAATTTGATCAAACTTATTTCTAATGAGCATGAATGTACCATCATGGCACTTTACTAGTTATTTAAAATGATTCACGATAATAATTTGTGTTCAAAACGTTGAAACTTAAAATTTAAATACTATAAAAGTACAAATCAAGATTTTATTTACAATACAAAATTTTATTTTCATACAATTATATTGAAACACTAACATTTAAAATTCCAAAATGACCAAGATAACACTGCAGGCAAATTAATTCACATTTTTAAACACTTTACATGCAAATAATGTAAAATATACATGAAAATTCATATACAATAAAATTATTATAATTGAAATAAGCGTTCCATATACAAGGTAAAATGCCAAGAAAAATGCATGTATAATATATAAATAATCTTAAAATAGTTGCTTAACTGAAATACTGAGGTAAACAAACATCGAGCTTTTAAATTAATCAAATCGATGGTATATTATTGAATTATTTAACTTCTCATATAATGCTCTAATTTTCTTTTTACAAAGTTTTTTTAGAGTTTTCTTTGACATTTTTATAAATTTTATATATTTTAGAATACGCATTCTAAATGTATAGAATCTTGTTAGAAAACAAATTGTATTACGGATCTTTACATTATTGAAATTTACAATTTTAAATTGACATCTTAGTGTTCTAGAAATTATTTTCAGGTTGATAAAATTCCAGTTAAAAATTTAAATTTAGAATTTAATAGTCTAATCAAGTAAATTTAATTAAATTTATTTATTATAATTAGTACAATTTTTGCAACAAAGAATTAATAGACTTAAATATTTCATAGTTATATAGTGATGAATTATAAAATAGTTTCCTAAAGAATATTTTAGCCTAGTAAATATTCAAAAACGTTATAACATTAAGAAAGGATCTTAAAGCAGTTTCTGCCTTTACCATTTACTGCATCCACTCAAAACTTCAAGTCCTTGCTAAAACAAATTTATAATTTTACTCGTCATTAACGTAAATGAAAGTTAACTCGCACGCAGATTTTAGTAATGATAATTTAATAAAATAAAAAATATTTCCTAAATCTTATTTGCGATAGAGTTTATAAAGCATATTCACCACCATGCTGATCAGACATGGGGATCAAATGCATTTAGTTTTAAATTTAGTGGATTTCTGATTGACTGGCTAGCACAGTCAACAGTCATCCTTTACTAGAAAAATTAAATAATTATTTGAAAATATTCATGCAGTTAGGGAAAAATAGTTTCATATTTGGGACCAAAAACATTAAAATTTGATTTCTACAGAAAATTGACTACAGTGAAAGTCTATTGTAATAAAGGAAAGAAAAGAAAAGGATGCGATAAATGGATAACAGTTGAGATATTTCAACATAAAAAAAAATGAAATTTTCAAAGTTATATTTAAATTAAACAATTACATATTTATATATTATAAATCTCAATTAGCTTTGAACCTTATACCATATAAATATTAATAATATTACAAAATAGAAGAATCACGAAAAAAATACATTTTTATTAAAATCTCAATTTCATGCATAAAGCTAAGCACCGACAAAATTAAATATTTGTTATATTTATACAGTTCAGTTTGTCCACAACATTAATACTAATTTCTTGCCACATGACGTAAATTTTAAGATGTTTAATTATTTGTCACAAATAACATTTTAAGGAGCGAACAAATTCAAATTTTCTGGAGGAAATAAATTTCCTTCTTTTTTATCATTTTTCCCGAGATCATTTACAATATTTA
The DNA here is from genome assembly GCA_026543055.1 of Argiope trifasciata. Taxonomy (NCBI): domain Eukaryota; kingdom Metazoa; phylum Arthropoda; class Arachnida; order Araneae; family Araneidae; genus Argiope; species Argiope trifasciata. Next base: position 318,659 of record JAPMOQ010013963.1, read on the forward strand.
ACCTCAGCGTTAGCTATTTTTGGCTGTAGATGAACCTCAAACAATGAAATTAACCCACAATTTTTCTTTTGTTCACTTTATGTCATTCATGCAATTACTGAAAATAATTGTCTTTTTGGGGAAAAAAAGTTTGTTTAGTTTCCTTCGTCGCTTTATTCACATTTTCTGAGCGTCAATTTTTTACATCAATTCAGCTCCGATACATTCAAATGATAATAGATTTTATTTGAGTCTTAAATATAGTTCGCTAAATATATAAGGCTTGATGTACATTAAAATATTAGAAATTTCTTGGAAATAATTATTCTGAAAACAGATTCCTTAGCAGGAGCTCAAAACAGTTTTGCTAAAATCAAAGTTTAAAGTGCAGAAATAATTATATTTATAATTTAAAACTATATTTTGCATTAGAAAATAAGCAGTGAATAGGAAGATTATTCAAGTTTCAGAGTTTGACAATGCAGATGGAATAGTAGTGATCAAATATTTTCGTTGAAGTATTTAAAATAATGTCTAGATGTAAAACAGCGGATCTTTTTCAATAGTTTTTTATATAATCATGTTCAAAGAACCTAAGGAAATTCTTGCATGCCATTTACCACATTAAAACTGCTCTAGTTGAAATCATTTCTATCATTTAGTCATCCAGAATAAACTCAAATTTTTTAAGCGGCAAAATTATCCCTCTCGTATGAGAACCATTAAAATGTGAAAGATTAAAGTAGCGAGAAGAGAGTTTTTTTTTCTTTGAGAAGTTATTTTTAACTCGTATCAAAGTGCTGCTTTATCACTGAACCACATCATATTCCAAACGCGAATTGCAAAAAGCGATTGTATGCTTCTGTTTCAGAATTTTTCTTCAATTAGTCTAACGTTTGATCGCTATCTTTTTAAAATGGTAAATATCATTTCACACAGGAGCCATTCGAAAATAAATTGTACAAAAGGTCTTTCAAAGCGATGAGAAATATGGAAACATTCGACATCATTGATAGTTGCTGATTGAAAACTAATGAGTATTATGAAACATGCTTTGAAAGTGGGAAATAACAGTTGCATCATAAACGCTAGCATATACTTTTAGCTGTGGTTACGGGCTTTAATCATATTTACCATCAGATTTTGAAGTATAGAAAATTATTGTGGCATTCAGAGTTTCAAAACAGCTCTGAAAACTAAGATGTATTTAGTTTTTAAAAACACTTTCCTTTGAAGATGGATAACTGAGCTGTATCGCATTTTACGCCATTGTCGAGTTTCAGTTTCCAATATCAAAGTGATTTAATAGGCTTTCCAAACGTTTTTTCCTTCTAAATTCCTGAAACTGTCAGAAAGGCTGCTGGATGTTTTCTTCCTGTATTGTATTTTTGTATGGATCAAGAAATCCATAAGCCTACCGATGGTTTAAGATCAGCACTTCTGGAAAATAGAATAGGATAGGATAGGATGAGCTGGTTTGAATATCATCGAATAAAACCTGAAAGAAAATAACATAAATCGTAATTATAAATAATTAAAAATGAATAAAATAATAAGCATTATTCTATCAATTCTAATTTGTTATCTGCTAATTTATTGGAATATAATATTTCTTTACTGTTTTAGAAATAAATTATAAGAATTTCTTTACTTTAAAAACTTTTCTAATTTACCGAATAATGGAATTGAAAAGGTTAACAAGTGAATACGCATTTTAAGATGAAATAAAGAGTTCATATAGCATTAACATTTCCATTAAAATTCATGTTGTTTTTAAGGGCAATTTTTGCATTAATTCCAAATAAAAGCAACACGTGCAAAAAATATACAGTAAGAATACACAATTTTTTAAATCGCTACATTTTCTGTGAGATTACTTTACACAAATATAATTCAACTTACTAATATCTTGACATTTAAGCATTTCTATCCTTTTCAGAGAAAACCTGTATCTTGAAGGATTCCTAGGATCTGAGAAGTTATCTGCATCCAAGAAAATAGCGACAATGAATGAATAGTCTTTCTAAAAAGTCGCAGTATCATCAGCAAATGCATGTGAATTCGCATGCTCGATGTTTTCTGGATTCTTGTATTTGACTTGTGTACAAACCTAGAGACATGAAATTTTTGTTCTGTACATAGTGTTCAATCTGGAATTAAGTTTATGATGAAAAGACAAAAATGAAGTTACTTATTCAAGAATTGTTCAAATACATGGAACAATTATCTACATATCGCGTAGTATGTAAAGATACCGAAATTAAAGAGATTTAAGACAACAGAATTCCGTTTCATTTATTTGTTATAGAATTTATGAGTAGAAGTTATAATGTGTACCCTCGAATTGCACGAAAATTATGAGTATCCAGCAAGAAATCTTGCAACAGAATAATAAGCAGAGAATAAAATTCTTGGAAGTAATATCAAAACCTTAAAATGATCCTGAAATAAAAACAAATTTCCATATTCCCAGAGAAGACTATTTCCAGCATGATTTTTTTTGTGTAATATCCAAACAAATCTCGTTTCCTCGTAAATTTTAAAGTTTAATAGTTGAATTTTTATGATTTCTTGCCTTGTAAAGCAGCATTTCTATTCAAAGGTTTAAAACATCAATGTTTACTAAAATGCATTTTTCTAAGTTTCTCAGATTCTAATTTTTTTTATTTATAATTTTTTTTATTCATAATTCTTTTTATTTATAATTTTTTTTTAATTTTATAACTCTTAATATTAGAACATCAGCTAAAATATTTTATTGTTCTGAGAAATAAAATCTGCAATGTAAGTATGTTAGACACCTAATCTACTGAAAACGCTCGATATAATTATGATATTTTTGTGATCCCAATTAATTGCAATTGGGAAAAAAGGATCACTAATTTCTTTTTTTTTAAAAAAGGGATTTAAATAGATCAATGGACAAAGCCAAGAAATTCAGTACTTAAAAAAATTATTTCACTTACGAAAGTATTTTACCTTCATTTTGATTTGCAATGTATTCCGACTTCGATAGCTCGATTTTTAAGGTTATTTTTTTAACGTTCAATAAATACACAGCATGTAGATTTTCTTTGCTCTATTTTCCCCACAATGACATGAGAAATTCTGTGAGGATTTCTCATCAATCACCTTTCGACAGCACAAGCTAGAACACAATTTCGGAATATTTGACTATCAAAACCAGCTGTATGCTGTTAAAAAAATTTCCTTACTTATCGATACTGCTTCAGATGCCTTAAGAATCTAGGAAATATATAAAAATTTAAATTAAGCGTAACTAGGAACGCTAAAATAACGAGAAAAAGAACCTTTTTTTTTTCTTAAAGTATATCCGTCTTAAATTTTTTTGCGGAAGCAAAAACATTGACTTTCTGAAATACAAATTGCATTACAATTTAAGGGTTTCCAATTTCGTAGTTCTCTTAAATTTCATCAACTGAAAATATAAAAGTGAAACCATTTTATTCTAGTTGCGAATATCATTAGATTAGGTACGGTAAGTTTTAGAACTGCACCTAGTTCAAATCATACTAACTCGTCTTAAATGTTAAATTTGCATTAATATTTGAAAGATTCATCCCTATTCCAATTTTGAAAATTATGCGATTCATTCAAAACAAACATTTGGTCATGTACCTAGATTACGTCATATCGATTTTGGTGGAAATCGCCGCTGAAGAAAAATCTTGAATATGGTTATCCTCACAAATACTAGCAATGTAATAATTGTTTTAATATACAAAAAGGACATTCTTCGAGTCGATTAAGCTATTAAAATCGAAATATTAATTCAAATAATTGATTTGTAGAATAGTTAATGATTCATTTGGGGCTATTTTGTATTGTATCAAACCAAATTAAGGAACATTATCTAGTCACCTAAAACAAAAAAGTAAATAAATTAATAAGTGTGGGAAAAAAGATTAATATAAAGCAAATTTGAAATTCAAAGTTTATTTCCTAAACGACAAGAAAATGCGATGCTTCAGAAAAATTTTCGAAAAGAATTTAGGTCTTATTTCAAAGAAAAAAAAAGAATTGGCGAAGTCTCAAGATCAAAACATATTTAGTTAAAAATTGCGATCATTTTATTTTTTAAAAAAATGTACAAAATTTAGTAAGGATTCATTCATAGTAAAAAATTGTTAAATGTCCATTTTCAGAAATTTTGGATAGATGACTAATAAAAAATGCAATTGCGAAAAATTTAAGGATTCTACTTATCCTATTATATAAGACTAAATCAATGAAGGAAGATAATGCCATTAAACTTTATTTTTTCGGCAGTGATATTAAAAAGTCACTAATCTTCCTAAAGCTAACCACCTCAATTTTCGATCACGTTGAATCCTCACTGTATATTTTTAAGATTAGATTAAATATACATTTTTAAAAAGTAAAATTAGACCGAGAATAGTTATTTATTAATCAGTTTTTGTTGGAATAAGTTTATTGGTTTCAGAATTAAAAATTGTGATTTTCCTGATATGAAGTCACATTAATCTATTTCTTAAATTCTCACAAAAATTTATTTCCTCCAGTTTAATGTCAACTGCGATTCAATTTCAATCATTTACTGCCAAAATTAAAGGATATATGCATTTGCTTCGTTATGAGTTCCTTCCCTTATATTCAAGGTAAGCCTAAAATTTATCATTTCAGAGGAATTTCTCATCTTACTGGCAAATGCTTTCTTAAACTCTTCCTTTAAAAGCTTTGCTATCACTCTGGTGGTGAACAAGATGTCGATTCTAAAGATAAAAATTTAGCATTTTATTCCTAACCATTAAAAATCTAACATTTATCAGTTAAATATAATCCATTACTATCAGTCAAGCTTTATAATCAATTAAAATCAGTTAAATTTAATCTTTGTTTATTTAATCTCCACACACGTGAAATGTATAGGATATGATTCCTTGAAAAAATATATAAAATGTCCCGTAATCTTTGTTGTTTACGGAATATAATCAGTTTAGTAAAATTCTTAATTTGAAACTGTTCAACTCAATGCATTATACTGATCTGCATTTTATTAAAATCCTAAAAACTTGGGATCTTTTATTTCAATCTTGTATTTTCAAAACCATCATTGACGCATTATTAAAAAATAAGTAAATTATTATGAATTTGTATGATTTTACCTCTTATAGAAGCCATATTTTGTTAGAGAGGAGTTCAAAACAGCACGCCAAGAATCAAAACTCGAGAAAATATAAAATTATAGCTTACCAAAATATCCAACCAAGAAATTGGGCCAGACTTTGGACATGATAAAAATTTTGAAATCAGAAAAAAAAAAAACGAAAATTACTAATAGATGGCTGCAAGCAAGGGCCTATCACTTAGGAAAATAAAGAAAGTGGCATTTAATAAGAGGAAAAATACCTCCCGAATAATTCAACGCAATCTAGTTGTCTTGCATACATTACGACAAAGGTCATTGATAAATTTTAGTCCATAAATAAGTCACTACCACTCGCACACACCGAAAGTCACTGCTCCCACACACTAAACACAAACCTAAAGTCACTGCTCGCACTTCAACCTTCCCCAAAATTTCAACACTACTCATTAACCACGCCACAACGACCTGAAACCTTCCGCCACCACCCATTGTCCACGCCACAACGACCCCCGCATATTCTACAACACTCATTACCCGCACCACAACACCTCCCGCATATTCTACAACACTCATTACCCGCACCA
>JAPMOQ010013963.1:335537-358645 GCA_026543055.1 Argiope trifasciata
GACACTAACATTTAAGATACCAGACACTAACATTTAAGATACCAGACTTAAAAATGTTTAGTGATTCTCGGAAAAGATGTGAAATTCTGATATAATTTTTTATAACCAGGTTTCAAATTTTAGTTTTCCTATATCGCTTGTTGTGAAATCAATTCTTTATCATCAATTTAACGTTCAAGAAGGATTCGTAGATTTTGTAATTCTTTCGTATTAGATTCACCGATACTAAATTCGAGATTTGCCATTAACCGATTTTTTACTAGGAGTAAATCTAATATTACAACTGAATTAGCTCCAGAAATGATTTTTAGCTATTCAATATCGATAACTGATTTCTCACTAGAAACTTTAATGAATTAAGATAAAAATGATATAAACATTCTGAAGTATCCTAAACTCTTATTCTACCTCCCCATTTTTTCATATGAAATTTCGATAATATTTTCTTTATATGAAGTATATTCCGAATTCACAACACTGTTTCAAACGCCTTGCAGTTTCATCCTGCTCCTTTATAAGCCTAAATTTTGTATTTAAAAAACAGGACAGCAATACTCGTATCTCGAAAATTTCATTGATAATCATTTCTCCTCAATGCAGACAAAACACGACATTCAACAAATCTCCATATATCATGCTTTAAAAGTAGACCATAAATTTATTATAAGCATCAATATTCCGTCTACTAAATCACTGGGAGTTAAAGTAACTGAAACTAAATTGGGAATCCGTTTCTGTCTCTCCGGGATGGAAATGGTTTTGTTCACCAAGGTTTTGTTATGCATTCGTCTCATACTCTGATGCAACAATATTTGTTACGTGATCTAGGAAATTTTATTACGTTTGAAAGAATTAGCCCAAGAAACAAATCAGCATGAGATTTGAATCTAACTATAAATGCAAGGATTTATATTAGAAATACATTAAAATTATTGATGAAACCATAATGGAGTTAGGCAAGAAATTTGGGAAAAATAAATATAGGTAATATAAAACTATCTTATTAGTGAACTGTAAATTACATAACAGTAGCAACTATATAAGAAACTGAAAATGAAGTTTGATATACTTTTAAATTTAGTTACCAATTTAAATTTAATTTAAAGATTCTTCTGCGTTGATGCAGTTATTCATCGTGTATACAGCCCCAAGGACTTAATTCAAACTCTAGATCCTACCTGCTGAAATTGTTTTTTCCTCTAGTTTATAGTTTTCCTAATTGCACTTATTCAACTTTTCGAAAGTCAGAGTCGTAACCATAATTAGCCTAAATAAGAAAATTATAATATACATACAGCCAGTTTAGATAGACGGCTATTCTAAAATTATACGATCTTACTTAAAGTTTAGTGAGACAAAAATTGAAGAAAGCGTCCAACTCATTTTTAGTTTCCTTTGGCCAATTGCTTAAAAAATAACGATGAATTGACGGCTGATTTTACGTCAGGTTTACGATGATTCGACAATTGAAGAATACCACGACATTCGATACAGGTGTCCACAAGACTTGTAATACCCCGACTTGATTGGGCATGAAGATGAATGTCTGCTGCTTTGCATCGAAGATTCCATTTTGGAGAAACTGGATCTGTGAAGAAAATATAGTATTTGAAATCGTTTGAAAAAGTGAAAGAATTCATATGCAAACCAAGACTATCAAATTTTGGAACTGCGTCCATATCAATGCTAAGTATCAGATACAATTTTGATTAAAAAATAGAATGTTAAAGTTTATAAAATTTATCATTTTTTAAAACCAATATCTATTAATATTTGCTTTTAATTTAAACTTAGAAGTTCGATTTTACGATTTGGAAGCAAATTGACGATCAGAACAACGGTACAAATCAACAGTAAAAATCATTGATATTCATTTCATTTCGAGACAATGGAATAAGCTTAATTAACTTAATAAACTTAACAGTTTCACTTAGAACTTTGTCATGAAAGCAAGTTTCTTATACTACTGCTCATCCATTCGTCCATCCATCCATTCGTCCATCTTTGTCAAAGATGCATACTGTCTAGAGTATTTTTGAAAATTATAATTTAGATGTTTTGAGTACTATGAATTTGCTTGCAAAACCAAGCTTTAATACCAAGATTTGCTTATAATACCAAGACTTTCTCAAAGCAAATATAATGCCGCAAGGCAATACCTACCAACATCATATGCTATTTAGTTAAAAATTACAAGACCAAAGTATCGAAATATGAATTAACAGTTTCAATTATTCCCATTTTAATTCAACAATTAAACGTCAATATTGTATAGACATGCATTAAATATGTTTTTAACTACTTGCATTCTGATTCTTCTAAAACAATTCAAAGCTATACATAATTACAATATTAATTTTTTTATGTTAAAAGTATCTACAGGAGTAAGAGCATTTAGATTAATTTGAGAAATTCAACTTTAATCAATTATGCATTTTTCGGAGCAAAAAAATCTATTAGATAAATTATGCATAGAATTACATATCTTTAAGAAAAGGGTTCATGCAGATTTAAAAGTAAGCAATAAACGAATCCCAATTTCTTGTATCTGTTGTATTTTTACTTCAGTCTACTAGATGGGAAAAAATTCTGAATATTGCTCTTTTAGAATACAGAAAAATACTGCACATATGAACCAGTTATATATTGTACTTCCAAATTCTGTTTCAAATGTCAGTTCATTGAAGCGTATCATTTCAAATTTATTAAATGTATTCTAAAGTAGTACAAAAGCAGTACAGAACTTAGAAATGAAATTGGATGCATGTATTTAAAAAGCTTACCCATTTTCCCCTGGGATATGTCATTTTACGGGCTTTTAATCGCTTGCAGCCTCCAGTACCAAAACTCCCAAGGACGAGTAAGGAAATTCATGGTCCTGAAAAAGAAAGTTACTTTTCAATTCAGCTGTAATATTAACAATAAAAAAAATTAAAAATTCTGAAAGATGAAAAAAGCAAAAACATTGAAATGAAACTTATGATAAACTAGTTTTAGTCGGAAATATATATCGACTATGAATCAGATGTTTGAGTAAGTTCATTCAAATTTCAGCAATTTTCTAACCGTTTTAGTGAAGAATTCATCAGTTCATACCAGAAATACAGACAAATGTTAAATTTAAAATACTTCCAAGAAAGACACTACATTTACCTATGGTTTTTTTTAATAAAAAATTAATGTTAGTGTATGTTTGAATGAAACCAGTGAAGTGTTATTTGATTTAAAGAATACGCAATCTAAGTTAAAACTGTAGTTCAAAATTACTACATGGCTCCTATCCAGTATATAAGACATTACACAAGATGTTCTAATATATTCATTTTTAATTTTTTTTGTATTGTAAACGAAATAAATACTTTTAGTTTACAATAAATAATAGTTAAAGATTCAATAAATCAAGGAAGTACGAAAGGTTTTTAAAAAAACAAAAACAAATGGCCTTTGTACTTATTTTCATTTTTAAATGAATACATCAAAACAAACATAGAATTGATTTCAATGGGCATTTGATTTGAGATTCTTTCCATTGAATTTTTAATGCCTATTCCATCTTAATAAAAAACAAATTTTAATTGCTTTATATTCGACTAATAAATACAAGAATAAGATATCGCATCTAAAAATAACTGCAGATAGCTGACATTTCGTCTTAACATTCTTTAACATTTCAATTTAATTTCTCTACCGGAAACTCAAATATATGTAGTTTAACAAATTTAAATTTAAGGCATACTATATAAATTTAGGGATATATAATTTAAATCAATCTTGATCGTCGATACCAAATCGGCTTAGCAAAGTGATAAGGTGTTAATTCTTTACCGTTTTAATAGAGCTCCAATAGGAATAGCGTACCGATTCAAATAAGTTGCTTATGGCTGAGAAAGCACAAATTGAAATATTAGAAACACTAAAATGCTTTGTATTAAAAACTAAGTTTGCGTTTCTAAGTAAATATTGAAAAAAGCACAAAGATCGTTTTCTGACTTCTTTTACAACAATTGCAATTTATTTTTCATTCGATTTTTTAATGCATTGTTACTTGATTTAACATTTGCTTTCATTCAAATATGTCGATACAAAATCATTGATCTATTTCAAAGCTGTAACATTTAGTCCCGTTATATAAACGTTTCTGAAATTCCAGTATCAACATAAGTAATCCAAGAAAAACTAAGTTGTCGATGCATGGTCTTCAATGCAACTACTAATCTGCAATGGAATTAGAATTATTTGGAACGCATTAAAATCCCATTCATTCAAAAATTTGATCAAAATTGATATAGTAAGTACAACAATCTGATCATGAAAAGCTAAAAGATTTAAACATTTTTGATTCCCAAAAATACATTCAATGAAAGCTAAATTGAAAATTATAGTTATATAAAATTAATATATTTAAACAAATAATTACAATAAAAAGCATTTTGAATGCAACAGTCATAATAAAACTTGAAACAAAATAAACGATAAACTTTCTTTAAAAGTGTTGAGCATATTTGTAAAGTTTTTGTCCAGTGTGCAAAAGAGAACTATAAACTTTAAGAAATATACCATTTGGGATGTTTAGCATTAATGCGAATTGATTTCAAAATCTAAAGAATGTTAGAATCTTGATTTGGAATACCAAAGAATAATTTATACTTGGTATTAATTTTTAAGATTTAAATTAATCAATAACTTGAACTGCAAAAAATTAAAAAAGTAAAGCCACAGTAACACCCACCAGTATGAATCCAATAATCAAAGCAATAAAGATTTTTTCGGGACAAAGCTTCTTATTCCTCGATTTCGGAGAATTCGAAGTCTTCTACTCATACAACTTTTCGTGAGCATACAAGTTTGTATTTTATTATTACAGATATATTACTGCAATGCAAACAAGAGTTCAATTCATGTAAAAATAACTTGTTCTCAAACTTTTAATCTAAATAGACAACTAGCCAGGAACAGAATTAAAAATTAGATAAAACAATGAGAAATATGTATAGTTGGATAGTTTATTTTTAGAATGAAACAAATGAAAACCAAAAATTGCAAAATAAAATTTTGAAGAACCATCTTATATTGAGAATCCACTACTCAAGATATAATTAAAATTTACTAGCCATGAACGAAACCATCCGACCTTTACAACTATTGAGTTTATCGAGCATGTTATACAAGGCCATTTAAATATTACCACTTTTAAATACACTGAGATAATTATGAAAAAAATATTTTAAATCAGTTCAAACGTAATTTAGTGCGTTAGAGAAAGAAAATTACCGAAGAAAAAAAATGAAAACTCAATAACTAAGCTTCATAGCAATAAGAAAAGTTAATAGAATATAAGCCATTTATGACTTGAGTTAATAAAAAGCCTAACTAAATGGTTTATTCTTCAGTAAATTAATTGTAACCAATTTAGAATAAATGTCTTAACGGTAATTTAATTTTAGTACAAGATTTTGTTTAAAAATTTCAAAGAAAATTTTAAAAACAATTTTTTTAAAGCTATGTTTATCAGCGTTCTTACACATGTTTACTGAATAAAAGTTATGTATTTCGCTGCGATTTCGCCATTTTTAAGCAGAATATAAACTATAAAATCCGTATATTTCCCCCACAGAAAGTTTAAAATGTTACAATGTATTTTAAACGTCCATTGAAAGAATGTCTAAACTCAAGTACTTTAAAGGAACGAAACCCTCTTGGTTCAGTTTCTCAGTTGTATAAATTGCCAGATTTTATATATTTATCCCTGGCAATTCTAATGACTTGTCATTACCTTAACGTTCAGCAAAACTTTCTCCGACTCCTTGAAAGGATTTTATTCTGTTTTTAAATTACTCGGAAGAATTTCATTGCGAATACATACCTTAATGATAAATGTTGGAGATATTTAATAATAAAGAATTCTGGTAGAAATTCACGTATAAAATTAATGTTAAATTTACAGAAATAGGAACTAGCAAAATTACTAACCTTTTTTTTATATCTAAACTCTGAAACTGGATACGTTGTTTTATTATGTTGATGAATGTTTATTGTTTCGAAGGAGAGCAGCTGAACATCGTATAACCAAGAAGACTATTTTTCGGTTGCTATAGTTTTACAACTCTGTAGTCTTTCTTGTGGCATAAAAGAATGAAAGTTATTTCTTCTCTCAATAATAATGAACGAACATAAAACTTGTTGCTCTGGAGGCCTTCAACTTCCTATGCATATCAGCTGAAACAGGTTTGTCGAGCTATTCATTAATGGCTATCCACAAGGGAACTTTTTATTTCAAGCAAAACATGGAGGCGTTATTATCCAATTCGAATTTATAAGGCAAACGTGCCTGCAAAGCATCCTTTGGTAATAACATCGCTATTTTAGGATATAACTTTTTACAGAACAACTTTCGAAATGATTCAATCACCTAATAGTTCTGCATTGACTGACGGTTGACCAGTCTGATGCCAAATGCTGATGACATCTCAGTAGAGTTGCCAATACCTAGCGTTTGAATATGACTTTCTCCCGAACGGCCCAAACAATTTTTGACCAAATTAGCAAATATCTTATATAACAGCAAATTCAGAATAAAGTGAAATAATCCATATAAAAGAATTGGCAAGCATCAACGTTGGTTAAATTATTCCGTTGACTGACGATTTTTGAAGGATATCAGCTGAACCTCTTACAACAAAGACGGATCATGTCTTCGTTGAAGAGAAGATGGTTTTGCAACCCTTTAGGGATAAGTTCTCACAGTTAACTTTTCAGAACATTATTGAGTTTAGTTTAGTTATATTAACGTCCCGTTTTAAAGCAACACGAGGGCTATTTTGGGACGGACCTCGTCATTTTGAACCACGTTCAGATGATGAGGACGATACCTGAACTGGCACCCCCCTCTCCACACCACGCCACACAAGTGGGAGGACGTTTGGCCTGACTGATTTAACGGGCAAGAGACCCCCACACAGGACTGTTCTTCGGTGGAATCGAGTCTCGAACCTGAAACCCACCAGTTCCGAAGCCGAGACCGAACCACCAGGCCACCGTGGCCCCCAGAACATTATTGATTATACGGATATTGTAAATGGTATTGCGTGATCAATGTAAATATTTTAAAATGAAAATAATTAATAGCTATGAGGATATGTGAAGGAAAAACATTCCATCGTTTCTCATTCTGTTTAGAATTAACAGCGTAGTGGCTAAATATATACAAATATGTTCAGATTTTCATTCAGAAAACTTTCGATGATAAATTTAAAAATATGAAGACCAGATATAATACAGTAGTGAAAAAAACCGAAGGAAAAATTAACCCTCTCCTTCAAATGGTTTACTAAAATATTTGACTGCCCCTGTGTCCTAGTGATAAAGTATCGGCTTCTCGATAAAAGGTTCATGGGTTTAAGATCAAATACCCATTAAGAACCGTCGGTTATGCATAGTTTGCGTACACTCAACCTTCCTTCGAGGTTTATATTCTTTACAGTGATGATGTGTGGAAATTCTAGCATTTGAGACCTACCATCTCAGTTGTAGATCTCATTATCTGACAATAACTGAAAATTATGACGGCCTTTAAAAATAACCAATATTTAGCTCCAAAATTATTTCTTAATCCAATTTAACTAAATAAATTAAATAAAACCGACTTAAAAAAAGTAAGGAACTGTCATTTATTAAGAACGGAACGAAGAAAGAAAAAAAAAACTCAGCAAAAATCAAATTTTAAGTGTGAGCTGTCAAAGAGAGCATATACTGATGTTGGATATGATTTAAATAATCATTAATGCATTCTTGTTTTCATATTTCATATTCAATCAATGTTTTTTGGGGGAAAAGGATTTTTACTTACTGAATCCTTTTATTTATAACAGAATGCCTGGAAAATACACATGATTACAGAATTTTTGATATTCCAAAAAGTAAAGCAGATATTAGTTAAAAGACAAAGTATCTGTCATGCTTTTAAATTCATATATGAATTGATGATGTCGTGCAGGTATCTACGCTTAGGGGTAGCGTTCCTTCTCCGTGATTTGGACGTCAAGCGGTTTGATTCCTAGTTCGGGCGTGTTTGTTCTTTACCTATCTGCGAGCTGTGTAAAAGAGCACCGTTGCGAAAGCGAGTGTGTGAGTGTCATCTTCTTATGATCTAGAAGTCAGACTTCCTCCCCTCGGTGCTCAGGAGCCTTTGCCCTCAGAAGCTGCAGCACAAAAACTCGGCTTTAAATTGCTGACTTTTAAGCAAATTAGATTTATCTATAAGTGTCATAAGTAAGAACAACGATAGAATCAAATGAATCGTGGGAAATCCCCGTTTAGATATGTTTTTAACCCTCTCGCACACTAGATGTTTTCTGAAATAAAATAATTCTCAGCCACTGAAAGCTGTTCCAGTAGATAGATTGGTGGTTAAATTTTCTGTTTACTATCCACCAGCGGGTGACCGAGCTCCGCTCGGAGAAAACAGGTATCGAAGTTAACTCGAAGTTTTAATTTTCAATTGTGATTTATCAAAACAATACATGCCATAAGAAAATTTGTGAAACCATTGGTGAAAAGATAACCGGTTAAAGTGCACCATTGTAAACTATTCTAAACAAAGTTAGAGTTTGGAAAGATTGAAATGTGTTGAAGTTCAATACTTTTGACAAATTTAGTTAGAAAAACCAAACATATATACATACATAAGAAACATATTATAAACCTATAACAGCATAAACATAAAACTTTATTAGTTCGCCATATTGGCTATAGATGGCAGCACGTTACCGCTTGACAATTTAAGTAGCCATTATGGCGAACTAATAAAGTTTGAAAATATCCTATCTGTTACTCCGAACTGCTCCACCTTAACGCTTCAAAACCGGCGCCAATCGATTCCTCGTGGCCAAAAACCCCAGACCCCCCAAGTTTACCGGAGTTTATTAATTCTGGGGCAATTTTCGACTTGGCAACCATTCCTCGTATTATAGTATTAGATATAGGCTTTCTTTTATTCAGTGTAGTGGTAAACAATAAGTGTAAATTTTTCCAGATAAAGAAGCATTCAACAAATTTCTCAGGATTTTATTTAAATTTATTATATTACGAAATGTTTAATAAAACCTCTTCAGTTATGCGCCATAAGGAAATTTAAAGATGCGACTGTCAATTAATTGCCAATTTTTGAAATCTGAACAGGTTTGGCGTAATAATTTTACGACATCCATAGAATCTTTAAAGTCCCGATTTGAAAACCAGATGTTTATGACATGGAGCTCGTGCTCGGAGCTCGAATATATTTCATCTGTGGAAAGTCAAACAATAATTTTTGCACTGAATCCAAGAATATGGTAAATGTTGGTATCTATATCTGACTGGGATATAAGAAATTACCATAAAGTCCTAATAATAATTATTTTTTGTTATTTTGGAAATTACAGATATGACTGGCAAAGATTTATGGATAAGCATATACCTTATGCTCAGATTCCCTCACATTATTTAAGAGGTTCAGATGAGAATTCAGATGGCATTAAAGAATGACAAAATATTGAAACTACATTGAAGATGGTAACTGACTCATCAGAATGCAAA
Organism: Argiope trifasciata; assembly: GCA_026543055.1. Classification (NCBI taxonomy): domain Eukaryota; kingdom Metazoa; phylum Arthropoda; class Arachnida; order Araneae; family Araneidae; genus Argiope; species Argiope trifasciata. The sequence continues at coordinate 345,111 of JAPMOQ010013963.1, forward strand.
TTATTTAAAAAAAAATTAAGCCAATTCCCCAAGCAAATGCATAATTACTAGTTCATTATAAAATTTTAAAGGGCTTTAATAAGATAAAAAACTAATATAGGCTTGTAATAAATAAATATAATATAATTGAACAGATATAAACATGCAATAAATGCAACTAAGCAAATAAAACTGAAAGAATGAAATCTAGTCCTTTCTCTCAAAGTGTTAAACATTTGAATTATCTAAAAAAACCTATCCTATCATTAGTAAAGAGAAATTTAAACAAATTTAAGAAAAGTAATCTTTAAAAATACCCAGTTTAAAATGGCCAAACATATTTTTATTATTTTAAATATTTTGTACATCAGAATTTTCCGGTTCTCTTTCAGTTTTTTAAATTTCTTTCATTTTAAAGTTTTACTGGTCGTTTTTCTGTTCATAACATAGGCATATTGATGTTTCTCGAAAAATTTATTTCAAGTAAAAATCAATACTAGTCGTAGAATTACAGCATAAGCATTTTTCAAAAAAATATATATATAGAAGATTACAAGAGGCAGCATGTTAACTAAAATTGAAGAATTAAGTTTTAAAAGTAAAACAAATTTTAGATATTTATTCTCTGATACATAATTATATGATAATCTTAGGGCATCAACAATAAATGAAGCCAACTTTTAAACTTAAATACACTTTAAAATATATTTTGAAACTTACGAAAAGTCAGAAGCTTATTATTAGGTAAAGTATACGCTATTCGGTTTCTTTTTATAATTAATTTCAAATTATTGTAGTAATTATTTGATATTTTAACCTAGGTTTTCCTAAAAGGCAGTAAAAAATATTTTATTTCAATCAAAGGTAAAAATTCACTGATGGAAAGGAAATCACATGAAAGACAATAGGGTCTGGAATGTTACTTCAATAGCATCAAATATTTTAGTGTAGTTAAGATTTTCTCTATTTGTTTTAAATTTCACATAAAGAAGTAGGAAAAAAAACATGTAGCAAAATGGACTAGGTATTGTTAAAATTATTGCCGAAGAAATTAATTACAGGCATTAATTCGTATAAAATCGCTAAAACTCCTCTTTGGGAATATCCTTTTACCTATTTTAAGTAGGGTCAGAAACAATCAGACAAAATGGTCCGAATTTTTTGTTCCGAATTTATATTTATTTAAGATTTCTGTTATTTATTTGAAGTGTTTTATAATTATTAAGAAGCGACCGTTCATTAAATTTTAATGCAAATATATTTACTTTATAAAAATCAAATTAAAAATACTTTGATTAACTGAATACATTATGTTTTTTTATTTACTTTAATTAAACTAATAAAGATATAAAGCGTCTTCCAGTATTTACTTTGCTTCAAACATTAATTAATTTACCTAAAATGTATGTTACTGTGTACTGGTGCCGGTGTCCTGGCTTAGAGATATCGTGTCTTCCCCGTGAACTGGGCATCCAGGGTTTCAGTCCTGGATCTGGCATGGTTGCTCTTCCCTTGAGTTCTATCTGAGAGATATGTGAATGAGCCGCCTGCCACCGTAAAAAGGTGTTACGCAAGCAAATGTGTGTGTGTGTGTCATCTTCATTTGAGTTAGAAGTCAGACTTCTGCATTCGGGTGCTCAGGGGTCTCTATCCTCAGAAGCTACTGCATTCTCTTTCCGTGTTAACACTGACACGGCATCATCAACACCACTGTGTACCTATACATAACAAATTGAAATATTTTCTAGCGCATGTTTGCACTTATAAAATCCGAGGAGGTCTGGTGGTAAGGTCTCGGCCTTGGAATTAGATGGTTTCTGGTTGGAGACCTTATTGCACGGAAGAGTCGCCTTGTACGCAGGACTGTTATGCGCTTAATCCGTCAAGGTAAAACGTCCACCAGCTGGTGTGGGTGTTAGTAAAAGGTGTTGGTGCTGAGGCGTCATCCTCATGTGTTGCTTTAAAACGGAACGTTAATGTAACTAAAATCCAGCATTCACATTATCGCAACTTGGCATTTACGGAGCAATGATGTGGACGTTTACCAAAGAATTTCGACATCATCTAATTTCATCCTTTAACGATGAAATGCACATTTCTAGGTAAAATTTCAGTGTGGATGTTTGTCCTCAGCATTAGCCAATGTTAGAGATGGTGGAAGGTTCTCAAGATTTCTGTTAGGATCAAAAGACGTTGAGCTTGAGATTCAATTTCACCATGTATGTGAGTTAAGGACAATTGTAACCCTTTAGACTCAAAAGCTCTTGCGTTTTTATTGATTTCGTAGTAACCTGACCACTATTCAAAATTTCAATCGCTGCCTAAATGAAAACGAAGTAAACATAAACATCATCGCAATTAATTGATAGAGAATTGAAATAAAAATACACTTTTATTGAAATGAATTGAATTTCATGAAAACTTTAAAGTGTTTTTTTTTTCTTTTCAATTTGGCATTGGAAGGACCATATAAATATAATTAACGGAGCTCTGAGCCTGCTAAAATAAGATGAAAAACATATTAAATGCTTCATCAGGACACCATATGTTAGCTAATGTTCTTCCGAAACCATTCATGCCATCTGGGATTTATCTAGGTAAATTAAAGTTTTCTTAAGGTAATCCATTTTTAATTAATTTATGAGAATTTTTGACTTAAGTGTTGAATGACAGTTCATATTTCTTCACTGAAAAAGTATCATTTAATTTTATGTATGACATGTTTTACTAGAACAATTTGTCCACTTAGTTTTATTAACGCATTTGTTTAATTTAGTTTTATTAGCGCATTTGTTTAATTTAGTTTTAAAGCTACACTAAGGTAATTTTAGAAAGGACCTTGTAGTTTTGAGGAGAGATCAGATGACGATCTGTGCTAGCACCACATTCTCCAAATTTCCGTACCTCACCATCAGGAGGACTTTTGGCCCGAAGTGTTTAGCCTGCTCCAGATTAACTCACATGATGGTTCGTCAATATAAGCAGAAGTCCGTAAAGGGGCTAGATAGCCTAGTTGATAAGGCATTGGGTTCGCGTCGAATTCATTGGCATTGCGTTCGTTATGAATTCGAACCCCAACAGACAATGGTTGTCCGAGTATGCAGTGTTTGGTGCACAAAGTTTCCCATGTCGAGGCAATAATATTGGAGGTACTGATTCAGAGGTTATCGATCTCTGATTCTGATATAAATAACGATCTGTGGACGAGTGAATGAAATGCAACAATGAAGTCCGCCTTGTAAACAAGATTGTGACACATGAGTAGCTAAGCGTACTCTTTACACTACATGGCACTACTGGAAAACAAGAAACTCTCCCTCAGATTAAAATCGTTGACTTCGTCAGAGGTCTTGTTTCTGACAAGCACCATTAAAAAACAACTATAGAACTTGAATCTGGAGCAGTCAGGTTTCAGTTCCCAAGCCTTAACAACAGGCTGCCTCTGTACAAATTATTTTGTATACATAAGGAAAAGTTCTATAATATAAAACTCTACCATTTTTAAATTATGATTGCAAGTGTTACGATTTTATTTATCTGATAATTGAAGAAATTTTTAATAATTATTATACTGGTTTTAAACATTAATTTTATACTGGTTTTAGTATTAAATATTCGAGCAGATTATACTGTCACGAATTCATTTATATTTTATCTATATGAGAAAATCATACAGAACTCACGTACTGTTCTTCTTTAGCAATAAACATCATAAGCTTTATAGGAAATAAATTTGTGCCTTAAAATTTTATTATTCAGTAATAATAAAAGGGATCGAATGATTAATTATTCTTTAGATTATTTCAAAGATTTCATTACTTTGGAGTAAGGAATACTTTGATTCTATAATGAATTTAGTACAAATTTTAAATTCTTAATTTTAAAAGCTTGGTAAAAATAGAATTTTTTTTTTCAAATCTAATATTAACTTTTAGATAGAATTATCTAGACGAATAGATGTGACAAAAGAATATATATCACAGCATTGCACAAACTTCTGGAGATTATCGTCCTTTATATATGCTTGTTTATTGGAAATTAACAAATTGTTAGAATAATTTATAATCTTGAAAGACAATCGATGATTAATAACAAGGAGGGGAATATTCATTATTCATTAAGAATTTGGGAATAAATCATCTCTCGGAAAAGTTTGGATAGAACGCTCTTAATGAAAGTTTAATTCAACTTAGACTTAGATTTTTAGGTGGTTAAAATTTATTAATTTGAATACATAACTTGTACTAGTTAGAATATATAATGTGTTATTTTACGCATAATCATGAAATATTCCATTATATGGTGCCTTTAAGGCATATTTTCATTATTCAAAGTGAAATTTATAGTCTATTTTACTTCAATACTGTACAAATACAGACTTCTGAAATAAAATATTCTTTTTTTAAATCTATAGTTTTAATTGTTATACTTATTTTTTTTTTTAAAAGAAATCGTTTGAATTTTGTTCCTATATTCGTTTATTGAAAAGTTACATTCATATTTATATTTTCATAATCGACGTTTTATTGCTATTTAAATATTTTAAATTCAGGTCGTGATTTACGGGATAGTATTGTTAAGAATTCAATGAACCACGTGATCAACTTGACCTCGTACGGTGGGGAGTGTGATCTTGGCTTTCTCTTTTCCGAAGTATAGTGCAGTTTTCTAGATCCACTATACTATGGAGTATCCATGTGCCTTTTGTTGTTATGTTATCTAATAAACCTGCAAAAAGACAACCTGTGTCCTCAAGTTGTTTAACCAAGGAACAATCTTCACTATCATGTAAATTTTTGCTGTGTCTAGAAAAGCAACAATAAATAATTTTAATCCAAAATTATTTAAGTATGATGAGGGATTCGCATCATTTAGGTTGTGACTTCGAACCTCGCTGGCCAAATACTCCCCGTGTATGTAGTGGCTGGTGTACGTATAAATCTGTCGTGGTTACCAAATCCTCCATGTGGAGACAATACCTCTGAGGATACTGGTTCAGAGGTGATCGCTCTTTGATCCAGGTGTAAATTATGATCTGGGGATGATTGAAGGAAATCAGTCCAGTAAAAAGAGCTATGACGTGTGAGTAGCTAAGACGCATTCTCGGCCTTAAACAGCGCGACTGAAACAAAAGACGTTCTCTTGGCTTAAACTCGGTGGCTTCCTCATCAGACTTGTTCGTGATAGGTGCCATTAGAAACAATAACAACATTTTTAAATGCTGTTTTCTCTCATTCTAAATCTTAATAAAATCCAGTTACCAAAAATATAAATTTAAATCCGAAACATTACCTTTATTCAAATTTGTTGCAATAATTTTTCAATGCGTTTTGCAGCTCTTGAAATTCAAAATATATAATCCATTCATTTGAAATGATTTTACACTTGTTTGAATGCTTTCATAATGCTCAAAGTATTCAGCGTTTCATGTCAATTATCATTTGTAGCCAAATATTTAAGGAATCGATATAGATACAAATTATTTCTTAATCCAAAAACACCGTTAAATATTTAAAAAATTAAATTTTCAAAATATTATTGCAAAATTTTGAATTGACCATTCGATAAACATTAGAATAAAAAGAATCTCTTTGTATATCATTTCTTAATAGGAAAACACCGTATTTTTTCGAGTTTCCCAAACACTCTTGGTTTTTAATCAATATTTATTTATATAAATCCATCAGTTTTATATGAAATATAAAAGACAAAAGTATTTTACATCATTTTTAAAAACATTCATCCCGAAAGTAGAGTCCCATACTTAAAATGCAATATAAAATTGTTCTAATAAAAGCAACTTTTAAAAACACCTTTTCATTGACGTCATAAAATGCAGATTTTTTTTTTAAATTTTCAACGTCTAAGTTTTTATTTTGTAATTCATTGTTTTAAATAATATGAAATTTTATCATCCTTTTTATTCCGTTTACTTTCAAGAGATGACACGCGCATTGAATAGATATGTATAAATTAATAAATTATCTGATAAATAAATTTTATAAATATTAAAATATTATTTTATTTTTCATCAAGAATGTATGAGTGTAAAAATATTCAAAATTATAGCGCATATAAGGCAGTGAGATTTTGCTGATAACTTTTATTTTTAAAATTACGAAATTAGTAAAGTTAATTAAAAGTGCCAAAAAATTAAACTAATTTTAACTTAAAAAACCTCACATTGAACAAAGCTCAAGAAATTAATATTTAAACAACGATGCAAATTAGCATAAAAGTGTTTTGTAAATTAATGCATTCTTTTGTAGTGTTGAATTTTTCTTATTTTTTGAAAAATTAGTTATGAAATGTTATAAAATTTTGAAAAATTTAAAATTTCTTTTATAAACATTTTATAATACTTATTAAAATTTTTTATTAGTTTTGGAACATTTTATGCATTCCTATAAACGATTTTTAATTTGATGTTCAAAGGTAATTTCTATCAAAAATTTATAAAAACATTTTTCTTTGCATTCTATATTCTCTTTTATTGCTGAATTTTATCATGCGGTTTTTCTTTACGTTTATTTCTGGGATAGATTATTTAGTTTGCATATTGCTGCCAAAATCAATTTAAAATGAATGAATATCCAAAAAAATACATGCATGTTTCTTTAAATGAAAATGTAGGATTTTGAAATTCAATAAAGGGTAAGAATTTAGAAGCGTTATGGAAAAAAATATATATATAATTTATCGAAGAAGATTAACATTTTCAGGAACTGAAAGCATTATTTCTATATTTAGATGTCTAATTTCGTTTATATATTAAGAGCTTAAATATTTTCAGGAACTGAAGTAAATTTGCTTCTTTATTATATTCCATATTTTAATACTCTATTCAATTTCTGAATTTACCTATGTAATAAATTCTGTAAGAAGCTATAAATTTGAGAATATAATATTTAAACCTTCTAAAATCTATTTCAGATGCATTAGTTTAATATTTAGTGGCAGGCGACTGGAGAACTTTCAAAGAAGAGGAAATAGAATATTTTGATGCCATAATAACCATATACCTTTTGTTCTGTAGTATAATATAAAATTTTAATTTTATTTGTGCTGGAACTGACATTAAGTAAAGTACTCAAAGATGAAATGTAAATATACTTAATATTTTGTATATATCATATTCAAGAGATAGAAGTGTTCATCTTAATATTATTTTTTACAACTATGTACATTAAGCACTTTACAAGGCAGTTTATGAAAGAAAATAAAACTTATGAGGTATCAATTTTAATTTAGCTTAGTTATATTAAAGCCCCAATTCAAAGTAGCGCTCAAGCGGTTTTGAAACAGATATCGTAATTTTGAACTGCTGTCAGATGTGAACATTTGAGCTAGAAATTAAAGTTATACCGATATAAGTATTAATTTGCTTTGCTTCAATGATATCTATATTGAATTGCCAACGTAATACCTTAATACTAATTAAAAAAACATATAGCTCGAAGTTTATTGGTGTATTGCTTTGTTTCATGATTGTAAAGATAGAATATTACTATTAGTTTTTTCCTAGAACTTTGAAAATTGTCTAGTTTGGCACTGTATATAGCAATACATATTTTTAATATATTCAGAAATATATTTCAATGTCCCATTTTAAAGCAGCATTAAGGTTATTTTTTGAAAGGTATCGTAATTTTTTGTCAGAACGACATCTGAGATGGTGATCAAAGTTATATTGATACAGTATCGTATAAAAGTATTAGTTTGCTTTGCATACAATATAACTAGATTGGTTTACCATTGTAATATCTGCATGCTAATTTTTACTAAAACATATAGTTTAAAGTCTATAGATATGCTGCCTTTTTTCATGATTGTAAAGACATAATCATAGAATTGGTTTTTTTTCTAGAACTCTGAAAATTGTTTAGTGTTATGCTGTCTATGACAAAGTATTATTTTAATATATGCAGAAATTAATTATCATTTAAGCTATTAGTTTAATAAGAGTCTCACCTTTAAGAAATTATTTTGAGAATGCATTGAATTTTATGTATGAACACTAGAAATAAAATATAAACTAAAGACTAAATATCAAGACATATTTAAAAAAATATTTTTTTAATATTTACAATAATAAAATATACATAATATAATCAACTTTATTTATAATTATTTTTTATTTTCATTACTTTTTCGCAACAGAAATTTACAAACAGTTTTTATGAAACATCTAAGAATCATTTAGGATTTATTAAAGAAATATTTAAGAATACTTGGTTTTATTTAGTTATTCAATGTTTGTAATTTTATATTTCTTTATTTGAATAATATTTACTTTGTAATTTAAAGCATACAAAGAAAATAATTCCTTTAAAACATCAAGATTATTTGATATCAAGATTATTCGATATAAATTAGTGTTGTTAAATTGATATTGAAAGATATTTGGGCCGCGGTGGCCCGGTGGTAGAGTCTCGGCTTCGGAACCGGAGGGTTTCAGGTTCGAGACTCGATTCCACCTGAAGAACCACCGTGTGAGGGGGTCTGTTGCACGCTAAATCTGTCAGGCCAAATGTCCTCCTGCTGGTGTGGCGTGGCGTGGTGTGGAGAGGGGGGTGCCAGTTCAGGTATCGTCCTCGTCATCTGACCGTGGTTCAAAATTACGAGGTCCATCCCAAAATAGCCCTCGTGTTGCTTTAAACGGGACGTTAATATATAACTAAACTAAACTAAAATTGAAAGATTTTTCTAAAGGCATTTATTGTTTATATTTTAATGAAATATGATGAGGTTTCTTTTATATTCTAGAATATTTTATTAGATATCTTTAATAAGGTTTTTAGAAATAACATACAGCTATCCCTTTCAGATAGGAAAAATAAATTAATTACATTTTTATATTGAAACTTAATAGTGGATCTTTTTTTTGGTTTGGTTTTATATTCTAGATTATTTTATTTGCTATTTTTAAGAATGCTATTTTTAAGAATGACATACTGCAATTCCTATTAGATGGGGAAAATAAATTTTAATTGTTTTGTTAAATTGAAACTTTCTAATTAGATTTTAATTTTGCCTGGTTTGAATATATGTGTCATATTAATAACAATGACCTTTTACTTATTAAAGAATAAAAGATAGACAATGAATAAATAAAAAATATGCTCTTTAATAATTGCAGTAATGAAGTGATATTGTAAAAACTATTTTTATTTACTGCTATTATGTATCTAAAAAATTGATTGCTTTACACAGCTTTAGAAGCTTGTTCTGGGTTCTAATATAATATTTAACCTTCAATCTTTTTTAAAATTTAAATAAGGGGGTATAATTAAAATTCAATTTTAAAATGGTCATAACAGGAAAACAGCTGTGCAAATGTTATCAAATTTGGTAATAGTTTAAAAACCACGAAAATTTCTTTTCTGAAAAAAAGTCCTTACCATTATGGCGGGGGGTTAGGAATCAATATTGTTAAGCAAAATAGGACAGGAAGACACCGCTTTAACATGTGCTTAATCGCTTCTGAAATGTGTTACAAAGCATGCCTAATATGTGTTCTCTCAGAAAGCACTGTTTATGATGATAATCTAAACAATTTGGCAGAACTTAAAGGCATGCTCTACTTGCACTAAGCCGCTTTTTACTACATTCTAACATGCGCTACACCGACATATGTGTAACATCCCTCCTAATATGCTAAGAGTTACTGTTGAGAATGCAGTAATGCAATTTGACTTTCTTTGAGAAAATGGTAAACTCCACAATGAATATGATTTTTAACAAGTCTTAGAAACGACTAAACACATTTTAAATCGATGCTCTATTTTATTAAATAATATATTGCATACAGCCTCATTTCACCCCTGGTGGTGAGCTTTTGATTTTTTTTTTTTTTGTAGAAAAAAATCCCATGGCATCTTTTAAACTAGTTCGATGTTTGATAACATTTAGTCCAGTAGTTTCCTTTTTATGACCATTTCAAAATGAAACTTTTATTATAATTACTCTGTACATAACTTTTATAAGTGTGAAAATACAACTGACCAAAAGTATGCACGCAGTATGCTTAAGGCTGAGGTAATTTACAAAAATTAAAGTAAGCACGAATCATAAGAAATACAGAAAAGCAATTAATGCATAACTTAAAGATTATTAATAAAATTCTTACATTATTTCAACAATTCCCCTTCCTTTCCCAATTATTTTTAAAAGGATAGTTTGACAACATGCATTTAAACATTTGCCACCAATGAGCTCGTTAGCAACTAAGATCGCATTAATTACCTCTCAAATTAATCACAATACTTTCTTCATAAATGAGCATCTTCAAAGCTCTGTAGCCCAAAATTCCCATGAGATGTGGTTAAAAGCCAAAACAATAAACATTCTAGAAAATGTAAATAAATAAATGAATAAGGCTTCAGCATTTTCGGTAAACCTCAATTATTTCTATTTTTACAGCCCACAACAAGTGGGAAACGTTAGTGAATACTTATTTCCTTTTTATTTCTTATCGTTTTATTCTTTTTAACTTTTCATTCACAGTACTAAATTCTCTGAAAAATCCAGCTGTATGACACTAAATTATTCTGCAGGCGTAAAATCTTTTTTGTTTTTCAAAAATTATATCAGCACAAAAGGAGAAGAGGTTATGAATATTCAAAAGATCTCCTCGAAAAGTTGTTTAAAGCTTAAAACAACTTATGTGCGTGATTGCTTGGCATTGTATAGAAAACAAAATATATTCTCAGAATTATTATTTGTTCCTTATATTAGACATGTCAAACTCAGGATAAGAAATATGTCCCCTGGTACTTATTTTAACACGTCGCTATAAAGATAGATATACAAGTAGAAATGTGCGAGAGATATTTAAGAACATTCAAATACCATTTTGATGTGATTAATATTCTAAAGATCTTTCAGCCGCAGATGTTTTTAAAATACATTTTGATTTCGGCTTGCAAATAAGTTTCTTTAATGTTTAATTTTGACTTATGCCATCTGACTGTTTTTACCTTTTCATAAATGAAATATACAACTAAAATATGCTATTAGAACCGAAAAATACTAAATCGGAATTTTAATAAAGCTCAGTGTTTTATATAAAATTGATCCCAAAAAAACATTTTCAGTATTATACCAGCCACAGACGTTTTTAAAATACATTTTGATTTTGACTTGTAAATAAGATTATTTAATGTTTAATTATGTCAAATGTCATCTATCTGTTTTTATCTTTTCATAAAGGAAATATACAGCTAGAATATACTGTAAGAGTCTAAAAATACGTCCTTGGGATTTTAATAAACTCACCGTTTTAGACAAAAATTGGTCTTAATTTTTTTAGTATGATATCAGCCTCAAATGGTTTTAAAATATATTTTGATTTCGGCTAGCGAATAAGTTTCTTTAATGTTTAATAACGACCTATGTCCTCTGTCTGCTTTTATCTTTTCATGAATGAAATATACAACTAGAATATGTTTTAAACGAAATCGGTCTTAAAAAATATTTTTAGCATTGTATTGGTTAGAGAGCATAAAATTAAAACCGTATGAGATTTCAAATACTGTCCAAGCATAAAATGGATAGATATCCATTAAATTTTGGACGAAATCTGTTTACGGATAAATATCCGTCCATTCGTTGGCCTCCATACGTAAAAAATAATTGAACAGTAACAATTAATTATACATTCGTACCGTTTCGTGGCAATACCAGGAATATTTCGGGACCGAAATCTTAATTTTAAACCCTGGTGAGTTGATGAGGATGACATCTGAGCTGGCAACCACCTCCTGAAAGCTTTCACTTCCTGCCATTGGAACAGTACTGAAAAACGCAATTATAAAGATATATGAGACTTGATGTAGCTTTGTACTAGAACTTAAAGAGCATATCTAAAGTTGGGCGAACTTTAACATTGGTTTGATTTCTTTTCTGTCTGTCTCTTCGAGTGATCATGAGCATGTTCACTTAAAAATACAAATAGTTTGATGAATAATTTTAGTGCACTATCTTTACGCCAAATTTATTGATTCGCTAACAAACATTGTTAGAATATATAATGTTTGTTTTCCTGTCTGCTTATGTGGATACATTAATTGGAAAACACATCAAATTAGAAACATGAGATTTGGTTTATGGCCTTGATGTCATAAAGTATAGATTAATGTAATATTTTTAACTCAACAAGTTAAAAGATGACAAAAATGCGCACTTGGTTTTCTATTCTATTCTACTAGCCATAAACAGCAACCGTCGCATTGAGTAGATGGCTGAATTTACTTCCAGTTTTAAAGCAAAATGAGGGTTATTTTGGGAAGGTCCTTGTGATTTTAAAGTATGATCTGGCGCTGAGAGCCACATCTAAGCCGATAAAACTTGCTCAAACTTCCACGTTATCCCAATGAGAGGTATTGTTTGAGTCAGATAAACTTACATGGAGGTTCTGCCAGCAGTATTTTCGAATTACGAATCTCGAACAATCAAGCATCAAAGCCATGGCCCTAACACACACACACACACACACACACACACACACACACACACACACACACACACACACACATACACACACACACGCACACACACACAGATAGATAGATAGTTGAGGATGAAACACTGAATTGGGCTTATTGGGAATGTAAAATGAAAACACTTTGTACTATGAATATGCATTGTCTTAAGTGATTTTCATAAACGATGTTAAATAACACAAGCTATAAGCTTAATGAACTTTTTAAATTTCATATTGATTTGACTTTTTAAAAATTTAATACTGTAAAATAACGATTTTCAGATGAATCTAACAATTCTAGCACCTTTAGTATTGCAAATCAGATTTAAAAAATTGCACAGAAGCTGACGAGTGTTTTCAAAATTTCCATTTCACAGAAGTAAAATAAGTCTTAATTCTCACTACCTGACGAAACTTTATTGGAGAGGAATCCGTGATACCAAACCAGGTCACAGAAACTTATTAACATGCTCGCTGTCACATCTCATGCCTGTGATCTGTTCCATCTTTCTAATCATATTATCTTTTCTCTATTGTATTTTAATGCAAGTCATTAATTGGATAATAAGTGTTAATCATGGGCAGGAGGGAAATGTCATCGGCGGCATCTAATTTTGGTTTTTGAAGAGGAATCACAGCCCAAATCAGTTGTATCTATGAATGAATTATTATTCTCAAATTTGTTCAAAATTTTTTATTATAGATAGGGAACATATATATAAATAAAAATGAATTTTTGTCTGTATGTCGCTTATGCGTTGTCGTCCGCTCATCTGATTGCGATAAAACCTGATTACTTACTGCTTGCACTTATGTGTCTCTGTTGATGATGGAAAAACAAAACAAAATATTTCCGACTCTAAAGTCTTGAATAATAAAGTTAATGAAATAGTAATACTCAATATTATCTAGGCTATATATCGTCCAATATCAATGAATCGATTCATTTCCGAATAAAATATGAATTATTCTTATTTTATTCGTAACTATATATTATTCTTTCTACCATTCTGAATTAAACAAGACAGGTATTTTAAGTTTCACACAATATTTCGAAAATTATTTCTTCTGC
>JAPMOQ010013963.1:359045-374045 GCA_026543055.1 Argiope trifasciata
AAGTAAAAAAGTTGCCAAGCATATGCAACTCATATCATGAAACACTAAACTAAAAATGATAATTAAACGTTCTAAGCATTTCATTAAATATTTTAAGCTATAATATCTAGAATTTAAAATTCAACTTGATTCTGGATTAAAATATTAATTTTTTATAAAGACATAGATTTATGTATTTTTTTTGTTATTCATTCAAACTATAACTATTAATTATTCTCAATTAAAAGGGTGCTCATTTAATTAAACTGGCGTTTACTAAAATCACATCAGTAAGTAGAAAACAGACTAAATTGAACTGTTACATATTTGTGGAAACGCAGAAACACAGTTTTGAATTCATTACATATTTTAATAGATAATTAGCTTGGGAATTTAGGGAAGTTTCAAAATTTAAAAGAATTTTACATAAATGTTTCAGAGCGTTTGATTTAATTTTGAGCAAACCCGGTGTGTTCGAAAGATAACTTTCTCGTTTGAGAATAATATGATCTTAAAAATTACCCGAATAAAGCAATTGAAGCAGAATTCAGCTTCTTTGACGCGTCTATATTACAGAATCTTTAAGCTTATTTAACAAATACAAAAATGATGTGATTAAAAATTCAAATTTATTTTACTCCATCTGGAGAAAGTAAAAAGAAAATGCACACGAGATGGAAATTTTTTCAATAAATCATTCGCTTTCAGTAACGCGTGATAAAAATATAAATAATTAATGAGATGAATATTCATAAGATGAAAATACTTTCTAAACTGGGCAATATTCCAACCGAGTTATCGAAATTGGTGTAATCAGTTTAATGTATAATGATACATCACGTGATTTCACTCCTACTATCCATGAAATACATGAGAGTTAGGCATTCAGTATTTTTAAACCGTCCATATTTAGAACAATTCCTTATTAAATATTTTGTGTGAATGATTTATGATCAAAGGGAATAAAAATAAATTGGAATGAAGGAAAGGCTTTCAAATTTGTCACAATTTAATGCCTTTTAAGATATAATAATTTGTCAAAATTCTAAATATGCGTTTTATTTTCCTGAGTCGATTCCAGAGATACTTGAGAAATATTCTCATTAATTATATGGAAATATACAATATATGTTTTAAAGATGTATAGACATAATTACTTCAGCAATCATAAAACAATACCTTTTATATTTTGATGACATTCTTCATCTAAAAAACATGTTGTAAGGTTAATAAAACGTTTTATTTTTAGTTTAACGGAATATCTTCACTGCCTATCTCATAAATCTTTAACCATATTTTTATTATTTAAAACATATCTTGGGGGATCCAAACGTTAGGGTAAATTTCCAAAAAAATACAACTGAAATTCTAAACATGGCTTTGTTCAGAAATTAAGAAAGGCAATCTCAGTAGATCAGTCCAGTATACATATTAATATCTCTCCAATCTCCCGAAGGCCTACGGATAACAAATACTGAATGACCGGACCACTGCAAAAGCAACATTGGCGGGGACTGTGGTCGATTCCTAAAGACCATCACAGGCCACAGTACAACCCATCCCTAAGAAAGGAGGAGTCAGAACCCCCACCTTTTCGTAAACCCTCCAGAATTTCGAGATCCAACCACGTCGGAAGCATCGCATCCTCATTTTGATGTGCTGCTTTGAGGTGACAGTCCAGTATGCATACTTTCATTTAGTGTAAGAAAACTTGAATTAGAAAAAGTGAGCCAGTGTCATTTGCAACAAAAAATGAAATGTGTCTACAAAATTATTAGTTAACAATAAAATAAGTTCGCGGGATTTCAACACATTAATTTCCCTTCATCAGAAACAAACTGGATTGTTTGAAATACTCTTCAAGGTCATATTTACCTCTACACCAATACTCTAGAACTTACATCTTTCATTTTTCAACGTTCATTAACTCTCTTTGAAAAGTGCACTCATTTCTCTCCATCAGAAATATGTTGGATTGTTTGAAATACCATCAACATATTTTCCTCTTCACCAATACTTTACAATTCACGCCTATCTTTTTTCGACATTCAATATTTATCTTTGAAATACACACGCATTTCAATCCATCAGAAATAAGCTGGATTGAAGGAAATACCCTCCAAGATCATATTTTCCCTTTCATGAATAGTTTACAACATACCTTTTATTATTCATTGCCCAATAATTCCCTTCGAAATTACCCATTTTGTAAGTTTGAGCAAGTTGTCTCTTTCCGATTCAATGTGTAATGGGATAATTATAGAATTTTTTAAATTAAATTTTTCAAGATGAATTTAATATAATTGAAATATATCCAAAAATACCCTTGATTAAGAATATTATAGAGATTTTGCCTCAACTACAAAGTGTCACTTTTCAGTGAACTGTATGGTTCGCTTCATGATTTTTAACTAGAAAAAAAGACGCAAGAGGCGAACAGATTTTATTCTTTGAAAATTCAAAGATCACGGTTAAAAATATTGTGAAGCACTCGTTGAAATTGCCTCACATTTAAAATCTGTTAAATATCCAATTAATTTCCCTGAACAGCTTAGTTTAATTACATATATGCCCGATTATGGGCAACATGAGAACTACTTTAGAACGGAATTCCTAATTTTGGGAAAAGGTCGGATGGGGAGGGTTATGCAAGGGGGACTTTTCCTGTCCAGGTTTCTGAGCCATGCCAGGGAGAAAGCGTTTGGTTACCTACACCGATTGTAAAGTATATCTTCGACGTATCGAGTTTCGACCTTGCAACTCTTCTCAATTGAAGTCCTGTCAAGGAAATTGCAGCTCAGTTTTAATGCAAGACGAAATTGTTGAATACTTAGCGATGGTTTTTTATTACATATAATGGATACACATGAATGAAAAAATTCTGCAAAAGATACAATTATTAGATTTTTAACTATAATGGAAAGTTACTATTTTCTGCAAAGTACCAAGGAACTTAATTTTTTTTAAGATTTGGAGAATTAATCCTTAACTGGGGTGTGAATTTTTAGGACTTAACTATGGAGGTGCGGTCTACGACACTGAATTTTCTTTACACTCAAATGAAATTTTCTAATGAATATATCAGAATGAAAATCGGCCATATACTCTTCATATATTTTTCTTGATATATTAATTTGTTTTAGTAATTTTTCAAAATATATTATCGTTGAAAAAAGTCATTAGGTTGGAATATGCATTTTCTACTCAAATTACATGTTATAAAAAACAGTATTCTTGAAAAAGTGTATTAATTTTAAATCATTATTATTTTTCCAGTGCACAACGGCATAAAGAAAACAATATAATGGAAAATTCGACAATTATATAAAAAATATAAAGCAAGGACAGTGGGTAAAATTGAACATTTTAAATCGGCTTGTGTGATTTTCATAGCATGGTTATTCTAGGGCATTTTAAACATACGGGTTAAGAACTAGCATAAAAATCAACCTATAAATTCTATATGTATTTCTTTTGGTTTATTAATATATTTTATAACTTTTCCAGAATGCATTATCTCTAGAAAAATTATGTTTGAACATACATATCAGAATCAGTTGAATGTGAACTTTCATCGATAAATTCTTCTGAACATTTATCCTCATCACTAAAATAACTTTTTGTTTCATAGTAGGATCAATAAATCGGATGATATTTAAAAGCTTAAGTTTTAATGCCATCTGTTAAGCCTTGTTTGTCACTGGGGCACTAAGAGGGAGTGCGGTGATAGAGACAGCGCTTAAAGAAATAACTTAATTATTTAAGAAAAGGATCCGCTGAAACCGGTCAAAAAAGTACGCATGTATTGAAGGTCACAAAACAAGAAGCTACAAGGTCAATCCATTCAATCGAGCTAAAAATAGATTAAGAGTGACTGAAAGCTCATTGCAAGTGATCTCACATACCGCATGTGCCCAGTTAAGGGTTAAGATATTTTGGAAACTGCTTTTGATTAATTTGTTAGTGTGTTGTCTGAAAGTGTTTTACTACTAATTATAGATAAATGCCTTTAACTTATTAATTATTTTAGTCTCTCTCTCTCTCTGTATATATATATATATATATATATATATATATATATATTCGGATATGTTGCAATATGCATGTTCTCCAGATTAAAGCTATTAACAAAGCGCTTTGTGCTTGAATGGTAAGACACGCTGAATATTGTAAACTGTTACATTGCTTGCCATCTTATATAGATTGAAGTAATTCTTGTGAAACTATAATAATATTTAAAGATGAAGATTTCAAACTTTGCTCCCGATTATTTTTAGATTTCAGAGTAAAATCCTTTGCTTCATTTTTTATTTCTTTCCTAATAAAATACCATCATTTTTCACAGAGGATTTTTCAAATTTTTCTGGCATTTGTGACTTTCAGGTATTCCCATAAATGTCTTGAGTTTTCAAATTTCTATTTTTTAAAATTAAGTTTAATTAATGAATAAATTGTTGGAAATAATATACGCACAAAATATTATGAGGATCAGTTTCTAATAAATTTTCATAGAACTGCTATTGTATAATTTATACAGCGACATAGAAAGAAAACTTAATATATATTCATAGGAATTATATAAAGAGTTACATATACTTCTTTTTCTCTTTGATGAAGGCATGCATATAAATAGATACTTTCGATAAAAGTGAAATTTCGTCAACATAGCGTCTTTTAAGATTAAAAAAAAAATACATTATAAAATTTCGTAACGTTGTGTCTTTCAAGGGAAAAAATATTTTGGGAAAATTTCGTAAGGAATTTTAAATTTACTGTAAGATTCTTTCTCAAAGAAATTTCATATTTTCAAGTTTTGTAAGAGCAAACAGTCCATACAACTTTGACCATAGAATTTGCTGATGGCTTTTTACTTATTAGTTTTTCAATAATATTTCGAATTTTTTTCTCTGAAATAAATTTTTTGTTACTACTGTTTTATATATTTCCTTTCGGTCGCTAGATAAATAAGTGAAACAAAAGTGGTGTTAAGATAAGCAAATCTAAACTTCAGAAGCTTTGAAATTCGCTGGTAAACATATTTTGAAATCTAAGATTTAGGAATTTTAGGCCCACGCAGAAAAATAAAATAAAATGGCATCTAAGAGCAAGCATTTTGTGTCTGGAGGGCATTTGAAATCTTATATTTCATATTTTAGGCTATTTTTAGAAATTTTTTTAAAGAAGATTCTTTTAAAAATTCTCATTTATTTTGAATTAATGTTTACTTTAAACAGCGTAACAATCACATGTATTTTATTTTGGAAGTGATCATGAAATGTTATAATTATTATCGCAAAATATTTAAGATAAAAAATTTCAAAGTTTCGTTAATTATTTGATGTATATTATTTTAAAGTAAATAAAAAAAACATAATTGTGTTAAATTTTATTATTGCAAAAATGAAAATAAAAATAATATAGAGGAAGACAGTATATAATCTACCTTAAAATTTGCATAAAACATCATATAATATGTTTTTATATCAAAATTATCTCTTTATTCATAATAAACAACACATTAAGTATACAATTTTTTAAGACTATACTGAAATTCAGACATACCAATGTAGAATAAGTGAAAATTATTTTACGTCGAAAACAATAACATTCGCGTTTATAATAATGGGAACCTATCCCAGTTTGCAGAAACTTCTGTTTTATATGCCTAAAAAGCAATAATTCCAAAAAATCGACTTATTGTTAAGATACAAATTAATTTGAGAATTCTTTGAAACAATTTGAAACAAGTTTTGTTTTGTTCCAGGAGTTTTCGAATTCATGTAGTGTTTTACGACATAAACTTGTGAACTAGTTTTCCAAAGAAGCAAAAATATATTAAATGCATGATTTCTTTGAATATTCCGAAATCTCATGACGAAAGCATCTGAAAAAAAGAATACTATACTGATTTGAAGCATTTATATCAAACATTCTCAAATGCGCATTTCACCAAAGTCCACCAGTTACTCCATTCATTTACAGGTGTTTAAAAGCTACCATATTTAACCTCATTTTAAAATAACCCGATTTGTCACTGAGCATTGAAACTTTAAGGACTTCTTGAAATGTTTCAATCTTCTATTCATTAAAATGTGTTCGTGTTCTAGTGATGAACGCCAAAGTACCAAGTTTTTCTGATTCTAGCAAGCATTCAATTCAGTCCCGTAAAACTCATTCATTAATCTATATAAATAAAAAGCAATGTTTGTCTGTATGTCTCTTATGCGCTGCCGTACCGCTCATCCGATTGCGATGAAACTTTGAATACTTATTACTTGCACTTATTTGTTTCTGCTAAAGATGGAAAAAATATAGCCAACCTTAAAATCTTGCATAATAAAGTTTAAAAAAATAGAATTAATTTTATTTATGCTTCTCCTTTATATATCACTCATTTTCAATGAATGTATTTATTACTGATACTAAAATAAATATTATTCTTTTATATGATTCCCAATTAAACAAGACAGCTATTTAAAATTTCATACGATTTTTCCAAAATTATTTCTTCTGCGGCAGCAATGCCCTGGGTACCAGATAATAGTTTATAAAAGAATAATGAAGTATGATTTCCATTATTTGCGTTAATCTGGAGTAAAGCCACATTTATCATTTTATATATACTTTGATAGTACTTTTTCCCATATTACTTAGAGTGTATTTTCTGTATCTGTTTGCTTTAAGTTTTATCTTTTTTAATAGGTTCTGTTTGTTTAATAATATATCTAATTGTATCCCAACAGCATTAGCATCCCAATAGCATATACTTTCGATATTGCGTCGTTCAGTGGTGGTGTGGTGATTGGCTGTATACAAAAAGAAGGTTTGCTGTCTAAAGAGATGTATGTGATATATTATATTTGACTCATTTTGTTCATATTTCTTTACCTTTCTTATTTTTTTTTAAATTTAAGTATCTCCAATGTAAGAAAGAAGTTACTGTATCTTGTATCGTATATTTTTTGTAATTTATATAGTTATTTTATCGCTTCGGATTGAATTTTCGGAAATTCATTGATTGTGCACTTATAGCTCTGAACATTGTGGATGGTAATAGTGGCGTTCCCTTACTGACACAAAAAAAGTATTTTCTTGAGAGTCTCAAAGTGTTCAAGAACAAAAAAATTAATTATCTAATTTAGAAATAAAAAAATATAGTTACTGAAAAATGTAGTGTTAATAATATAGTTTTTTGAATAAGTGAAAATATTTATTGCAGTACTTTTCCCTTCAAGCTTTTAAGCCACTACTAAACAAAATCTGCTATTTTTTCTGATAGCTCGATTTTTT
The DNA here is from genome assembly GCA_026543055.1 of Argiope trifasciata. Taxonomy (NCBI): domain Eukaryota; kingdom Metazoa; phylum Arthropoda; class Arachnida; order Araneae; family Araneidae; genus Argiope; species Argiope trifasciata. The sequence goes on from JAPMOQ010013963.1 coordinate 366,315, forward strand.
TCAAATTTAATGGCCTATTATTGAAGAGAAAACAATTGAATCAAATATAAAGTGAAAACAGCATTTAATGATTCTGAGTCATAGGAGACATTCATTATCAGTAAAACTTCAGCATGTTCAAACAAGTCTTAATATGTAATTGCTTGTTTCAAGATGGATATTTAAATTTTTTTACGGTCATCTTCATTGTTCGTATATAAACTGCAGTTAAGTGTTAACATTTGCAAGCTTTTCTAAAAAACATAAAAAATATGAAAATATTCAACTTAGGTGTAATTCAAAATCGTTTGTCGATCTATATAGTATTATAACTAATCCCTATCGATAGCACGTTTTATACACATTCACATTACACAACGCATTCGTATTATGGGTGGAATACAAGGATTATTTGTGCTGCTGCAAATTAACCTTCCAGTGGGCGTGACCGTCATACCAACATGAAAGGTCGCGCGTATTTCCCACATACGCTATAGTAAATTGTAAATTTTCAAAAGCATAACTATGAAAATTGTATTGTAAATAGCTTAGGATTAATAACTACAATCACGTTAAATATTTTTTTACTTAAAAAGAAGCAGAAACAATATAATCATAGATTGTAATAACAATACAAAATGATCACAGGTTAACTGAATTGATATAAATAATAATATGTATGAAATTGTCGATATTTTGACAGAACAGTTTGCCTATAAAATATAGAAGTGCAAAAATACAGAATTTATTAATAAAAAGGAAAAAGTAATTGAAAGCTAGATATGTGAAAGAAGAAAATAGTTTCATTGTTATTTCATTGCAGCGTTACAATTAGAGCAAATGTGTTTAGTATGCTCCAAACATAAATTTCTGTTAAATCTCACAACTGAGCCTTGGGATTCTAGTCCGATTTTCTTTTTGGCAGGGTTTTTTTCCTGATGTCACATCTTCCAATTCTTCAATACCTAGTTCTGCTTTTCCCTTTAGCACCTTTAATTTTTGTTCACTTTTTAGAGATGTGGCGGCTTTTTTACAGCATTTTCCTTCGTAAGTGCATTTGCCAGCTGCCGCCAGTCTAAAACAATACGGATTTATTTGTAAAATCATACAAAATCAGATGTGACAAAAACACATGAAAGGTCGAGCGTATCTCTAAAATACAAATATCTGAACGGCAGAGACTTATTAACGCCACAAACATACGACGGCAACTGAAAGTAGGTCAAAGGGAAGGGGACAAATAGCCAAGGGCAGGATTTCCCAGTGCCACCAGATTTAAAGTTATAAATCGAAATTCATCTCTAGAGTATCTCTCACATACGCGCGCCCGTAAAAGTTTAAAAGAATGATCAAAACGTGAACGGTTAACATAGCATAAATTCAACAATATTCTATATATCTTATAGAGTTACTGATAAACAAACGCAAGCAGATAAAATCTTGTTCGTTACAAAACAATTATTAATTAACATTTCATAATGATTTGATATCGTTTATTTATTTTCTGATTGTCTATATGTAATTCATATATAAATTAATTAACAAAATAAGACAACCGAATCAAAATAATCAATAGAAAAAATAGTCAATAGAAAAGGAATCCGGCCTGAAAACTTCGTCAGGAGCCACTTTCTAGCAAGGATTCCTAATAAGGGATTTTTTCTGTGAGGCATCGATGGACAATGGTCAAAAGTATTGACACCTCGTGGCCCGAAAATCCCCCGAAAATGAGGGCAAAAGAGACATACCAATTTTAACAGCAAAAGACAAAAACAAAGCAAAAGATTAAAAACATCAACAAATGAAACAAATATATATATAAAAAGTAAAACTACATAAGAAAAATCACAATTAATGACAAAATTAAGAAAACAATAAGTTCAACTTCGTATTAATTTTGTTGATCAAGAAATGTGTTTTGATTGTTTTAATAATTTTATGATTGTAATTCATATATATATATATATATATATATATATATATATATATATATATATATATATATATATTGACTTTCAACAAAAACTTCATTTACTTTCTATTCCATGTCACAAAAAAATGCCTTTGGCAATATGGGAGATGACCGGAAAAGAAAGCTACTAATTAAAGAAGGAAGAACATTAGAGTTAAGCTCGCTCAAAGACTTGAGAGGGCTGATATAATTACATTCAACTTATTGATGATAATTATAAAGTATAGAATTTAGATGCGTAATGCTAATTTAATAAATGAAAAATTAACGTTCTTAACTGAAGTATATGTTTTCTGAGTAGAAATATAATAAAAATGCAATGAAATTGTTATTTTAACTTAATTTTTTTAAATTTGTCGAATTAAAAAGAAAAAAATAAAACTATTTTTCCTTTACTGTTGTGATTTTTTACTTTTTATATCATATTCAAATAATTTCATATTCACTTCAAAAATTAATTAATTAAAAAACAATAGTCAATCGATGGCATACTTTATGGCCTTGCGACTTCATATTTGTATGTATATCTAATTAATTCTACGATAAAATCTTAATTATTTAGTTTAAATATCTTAATTTATTATTTATATAATAAGAATATAAATAATAAATTCTTAAGATAGTTGCAACGAAAGATATTGGATAAATGATCACATTGCATATATCTAAGCATTATAATTAAATATCGATTTCCTTCTTAGCAATATGCCATATACAAAGTAAAGATATTTTCTTCAATTGAGAACTGAAGGTCAAAATCATTAGAAATAAGGTTAGAATTATCAAAGGATCTATACGCAAAGAATAGTAGCATTTAATCTGTGATATCTATAACATTAAATTAAAATTCTTTTTTTAAAATTATGTTTTTTGAGTTAACACCATTGTGTTAAAATAAACTGCAAGTGAAGTAAATTTTGAGAATTTTACATATTTATATATATGCATGAAACAGGAAGGAATGTTGATTTATAAATCATATAAGTTAATGAACTCCCCAGCAAGAGTTACCCATGTGTTTACACTGATACTCAACTAAATTCGAGGGTTAAACTACAATAATATTAATCTAATTTCAATAGTTAAATTGCAATGAAATTCAACTCAATTTAAAAATTGCAATTATACTCAATTAAATTTAAAAATTACATTGATACTCAACTAAATTTAAAAATTACAATGATACTCAACTAAATTCAACAGTTGATTTTCAAGGATATTCAAATAATTTTAAAAGTTAAATTACAATGATATTCAACTAAATTCAATAGTTAAATTACAATGATGCTCAACTAAATTCAATAGTTAAATTACAATGATACTCAACTAAATTCAAAACTTTTATACTGTAAGAAAACAATCCGAATTAAATTAACCCAGTTTCTTTCATTTAAAGGAAACAGTTTAGAATATCTAAAAAAGCTACATATTTTCCATCTTTTATTTGTGAAACAGGCTTAATTGCTGATGCTAATGAAACTAGGGATAAAAATATCAAAAGTGAAATGAAGATATCATTAAAAGAAATTATAAAGGAGTCACATTGATTCTTATTTATTAAGTCATTTTACTAACGGAATTAATTGTGAAATGTATAAATAAATATCTATCCAGATTTATATTACGATAAATTAAATCGATATGAAATTGGATTAAAATATTATAAAAAATGAATGATTTATATTTAAGATTAGTTGACTGTTTAGTTTCCAAATGATCCCCTATCCACTGAGAATAATAATAAAGAATGTCCTCATTGAATACAAACCAACAATATCTGAAGCATGCAATAAGCAGAAGTCATTTGTCCCTTTACTGCTTAAAAGTTTATTTCTGAAAAGACAATTTTACATACAACTGAAATATTTCCAAAGAGTAGATATACTTTGAGGTTAAAGAGGATGAAAGAATGATGCTGTATTATTCCTTAATACTATGCTTGTGGAAGGGCAACTCTACAATTGTATTGATATTTATATCTTATTACCTTTTAGGGATACTTGCTGCCTCTAAAGCAAAAAAATGATTTTTTTCTTGGAATCAACTAAAGGTATCTTTCCCAGCAATCGACATAATGGGAAAATGTTAAATTTAGTCAAGACTATTCTCTGGGTATTTAACATGAGACAACTTGTAAATCGATACTTTCTTTTTATATATAAATTAACTTTTTATCACAACAGTTGAAGGATATGACATAAAATATTGAATTAATAAAAACAGAAAACTTAGATTGCTAAATAATTGAAAAAATAATTTAACCGACGAAGTCAACCATAGTTTAAAGTATAACCAACCTAGTCACTATTTTATTACTTGAATCACAATGGGTTTTATGTAGAGAAATTTTGACCGATACTTAGTTTAGGCAGAATTATTAAATTTTTTTATATGCAGTTTTCAATTTATGGTACATTTTGTGAATTGATGGTGGCTGTAGTGTGGTCTCCAATCTAGATCTGTTACAACTTACTACTGTAGATCTATTCATGTTTAGTTGCATTTTTAAAAGTACTTATCTACAAAAGCACTATCATAAGCTTCATTTTGAAAGCAAAATGAAACGTATAAATTAAATAAAGTTAGGATAAAATTTCAAAATAATTGCAAAAAAGTATACATTTCTACCCATCAAAGTATATAGGTACAAAAATGGTAATTCTCGGTTAAACATTCTAGTTTACACACATACATAAACAGAGACAGATATGCCTACCCAAAGGAAGAGATAGAGATAGGTCAACAGACAAACAAAAAATTCTGTCCACACAGACACACTAATCTTTATTATTAGTATATATCTGCATTTGAAAGAATTTCAATGCAAAGTGAATGCTGCTTTCATATTAATTTTGAAATATAATTTTCCTTTTATTTCAAAAAGAAGATACTTTCTGACAAAAATTACTCAAGATTCAAAATGGGCATTTCGCGATTACCTTGAAACAATTGAAATATAATAAGAATAAAATCAGGGTTGAGCACTGCTATAAAAAAGAAATCGGAATTTTCCTGTGTAGTTGCCAAGATGAATAATGCTTTAAAATTAGAAAAAAAAATACTACAAATATTTCCCTGAATTTGAAATTTATTTTATACAATATTTATTAAATGATGTCTGTAAAGTAAAAAATACTTTTTACAACTTATATATTAAACAAAATTTGTATACATAATTGAATAAAATTTTAAATTAGAAAGTAAATCCTTTTATATTGCTGCTGTTTCCTGGAATTAAGGGCAACGATATTAGTAAAACTATTTTTTTGTCTTTTTAGCTCTAAACAATTATTAAAAATCTAAATATAAATTTCCCCGAAATAATTACTTTATTTTGCAATTTTATAAATATTTTGCTGTAGATAAAATTACAAAAGAATTTAGAGGGAAATATAAAACAAAATAGTTTTAGAGAGACTGAAATACCTCAAATAACTAATAGAAAAAAAACCCTGAAAGCAGACAGTAAAATTTATATTTTTGTCAATACGTTTAGCCGGATTTCAATAACCGGTACTTAGCCAGCCTTCAATAACAGGTACTTAGCCAGTATACACTTAGCCGAAAGCCGTATCAATTTTACAATCGTAGATTATTTCGTCATATAAATTGAAATTAAAGTATGCTTCCTATCTTTTTATACTAAATGGACGTTTCAAGTTATAATTAGATAATTTAAAGCTGGCAATTAATTTTTATGTTAGTCTGATGAAACGATAAGATAAGAGTTTGTTCCGTTAATATTTTGTGCTATATTAATATTTTGATTACGATCTAAAATCTCTGCCTTAAATGAAATATATTATGTCTGTTGCAGTTTCAGATAAAAGATTTGAGTCTACATATTAATATTTTGCATTAACTTGAATATTTAATAATTTAATTTCCTGAGGTCGTACAATCTTTCTTTGTGAAATACCTTTATAAATATAAGCAAATTGAGCATTAGAGTGAATCACAGCTTATCTGAATCAAAGGAAGTTAAATTCAAGACTTCTAATTACATCTGGAAGGCAAAATCTCTTGTCCCTGCCTTACTAATTTTCGCTCTAATTAGAATCTAAGTTATTTGACTTAACGAATATCTCCGAGTACAAATTCTAATTTAAGCTATATAGTAGCGAGTATTCTATTTAATTCAAATGTTGCAAAACTTTTCAAATATAATGTGCACATTTATGTTACTAAAGTAAAATTAGTTTGTATGGCAGCAAAATAGATTTGGAAGTTATTATATTTGACTTGCCATATCTAAATAATCATTAACAGACAAATTATTTGAGGCTTTGATTAATTTATTAAAATTTAAAAAGTAATCGTTTAATATGTATTTTGCTCTCTACAAAGAAGTGGTTCGTAAGCGTGTGTATTTCGAACTTATTTACTAAGGAATAAGCAACTGGAATGGTCTCACTGAAAGTTTTTCACATACTCTCGGATAATCCTGCTTGCGTATAATTATTTGCCATTGGTGAAGAATATATAAGGAAGAACCAATTAGATAAGATGATAGGTTTGTTGGGATACACAAGTGCTATTAAAAGGAATTTATATTTTGAACGCATTTTTCCCTGACTGATGAAAACGAAAATTTGACGCAGAACTACATTTACAATCACACCAAATATAACACTCTTTCAGGTAGTTAAATAATTGCGTTTTTGAGTTATTGCGCTAACATTTTTGTAGAGATACAAACCTATAGAGTGCCAAAACCATGACTGATTTGGTTCAAATTATAAGAGTCTAACTGCTAAACTTATATGATATGATGCACTAAAATATGATAAGAGTCTAACTGCTAAACTTCTGTACCAAATTTTATTTTTCTGTCTGTTTGTGTCGCTATTTCCTCGCTCATTTATAATTGGACTGGCAGTTTTCCACTGAATGAATTTCGTTCAAAATTTGAAAGAAATATAAACTTTAGCTTAAAGACTATAAGCCAACATTTATCAGCTTAGTTCAAAGAGTTTTCTGTTATATTATTCATATATAGGTACAGTAACGGATAAACATAATTCCAAAATATTGTTTTCCGGATTTGGGTAGGTGTGAGATTCGCAAAAATGTGAAAGTTTAAATTTTTGAATAATGTTATATAACACTTCATTTCTGGACCTAGCAATGTCTAAAACCATCAAAATCACAAGGTCAAAAGCTTGATAGATACAATATTTTATTTCAGTGAACTTTGAAGATTCAAAATATTATTGGAAAATTTTCAACTGAAGCCTGTTTGGATGCTGTTTATAAATTAAGCAAGTTTCTTAAATCGAACAGAATTTCAAGTTTCATAATTTGGGATATAATGATTGATGTTTATTGCTTCTAACTCCGGGAAGAAACAAAATAAACTATTCTGAATTATTATTAGTTTTTTTTTTTTTTGAATTTATAGGTACGTGCTCAAAAGCAATGTAAATTTCTGAAAATGATAAAAAAACTACATTTTTTTTATCAATCGTTACCATAAATAAAATAATTGATGGATATAATTCATGCAGCTTTATTTAATATTTAATACTTAAATGAATAAATATTTTCTAAAAATTTAAAAATTACATTTATATTGTATATAAAAGACAAAAATCCAAATTAAAATGAATAATTATTGGAGGCAAGATTATTCTTATATCTTTTTTGTTTGTTTCATATCCGCAAGTTCATTGGCGCAGTGAACGTATTAATTTTCTATGGCCTGGTGTTGAAAGCAAATTATTTTGGTGTTCAGTGGAATAAAATGTTCATCTCCAATGTTGCGCTATATGTAAAATGTC
>JAPMOQ010013963.1:390878-412643 GCA_026543055.1 Argiope trifasciata
GTGTGTGTGTGTGTGTGTGTGTGTGTGTGTGTGTGTGTGTGTATATTCAAAATAAAGATCATATTAATGATAAGATTAGACTAAGAGAAATTTATTTTGGTAAAAAAACTAATTTAAAACGCATAGTTATGATCAAAATGGTTTTGAAAGATGACATTACAAAAAAATGTAAGAAAAACTAAATTACATATGTTATAAAAGATTGTTGTTTTATCTCAATAGATTTACGCGGATTGCTTTTTATTCTAGAAGCTCAATATAATGCAATAAAACAGACAGAATAGTTAGCTTGGAATATTTACGAGGTAAAACAAGTACTTTTCTTCAGAAATAAATATGCATGTATTTGCTTTATGTATAAGTAATTCGGGAAAAGTTGAGAATTATGATATCAGTAGTAACAGGAATTCAAATCAACAAATAAAAATTAAAACATTCTTTTCTTTTGAACAAAAATTACATAGAATTATAATTGTAAAACATATATTAGTTTGAGTTAATGGTTTTTCAAACTCAGCTGTGTTTCCGCTTTCTTGTATACTAAGTGTACAAAGAGAAAGTATTGAAAACTTAAAATAATGATAGTTGAGATTGTGATAAATGCCTATGTTTCGCATCCTCCTGAATCTATCACACAATAGAGGACACTTTTTCTGAAATTTTGTCTGTTTATTGGTCTGTGTGTGATTACGTTGATTCAAAAAATGTTTGCAATAGACAGATGAAAGTTATATATAAATTTGTAAATTTTTATAAAATGTGGAACAAAATTTATCCATAAGTCTATTTTTCTAGATGTCAGAGTACAATTGATTATAATTAGAAAAAAAGCTAAAAATTAGGTTAACTAACCAGTTAGATAAATTAAAGTTGATAGAGGGGTTTGGCCTCTAAAATATGCATCTTATCTTAGTTTGTACTGAATGTATCAAAAGACACTTTCACATGATTATAAATGCTGTAATGAGCAAAATAAATAAAAAATTATTTGTGGTCTTGTCATTGCAATTATAGTTCAGTTTTATGTTAAATTATTGTTACTGTCTATACGAAAAAAGTGTAGAAAATAAAAGTAAAATTTCTGTCACTTGTGTTTCAATTCCATGCCAGGAATTAACCACTAAAGATCACAGATAAATTCCGGAAAAAGTGGTTGATTGGCGCCAAAGAGCTATTCCTACCGGTTTTAATTAGGAATTGTTAATCCCTACACTCTGGCATTAATTGCAAGGCTACAGAGGCTTGTCAGAAATGAGTTATAACCACACATTTTTTAATGATTCGCAAGCAAGCTTATATCTGTTTTTTGAATCTACATTAGCTAAGTCTATCCTAAGGGACTGTAAGCTATTACAGGTGAGCGGAGAACAGAATCCATTCACTGGAGACATTAATTTTTTCAGAGTTATTTTTTTTTTGCCAGAGGCAATTACTTTTTAAAATTAATTATTTGTTCCACCTTTTTATTTTCAAAGTTAATTATTTTGTGTTCCTATTTTATCTGTAAAATCAGTTGTCCTCTGTTCAAATTTTTAATCTGTTGAAGTTTAGTGTTAGTATATTTATTGGCTCACATTTGTATTAAATAGAACAAGCTTTTTATAATTATTCATATCTTTTTAAATGGTGATAAAGGTTTTTAAGGGATTAAATATAGTAATCCCTTGCTGAATGAAGTTTTTATCCTTAATACATTTCGATCATTAAATGGAGTCCCACTTAATTAATAATATTAAAAAATCTCTTCAGTTTAGCCAAAATTGAGAAATATGCATGTATGTATATAAACAAGCAAAAACAATGATATGAAAGGCTGAAAATTTTAAAAAATGCAATTTAAAATACTTTTTATTACTGCTAAATTAGAAGATGATATAGTTTTGTAAAAATATCATCCTGTGCTTTTTTGTAATGTATCGCTCTCTTTTGCAAAAGCATCTCTTGTGTATTATTCAACAATTTGTTGAAACCATTTTTGCTATACTCTCTTTGTCTTCCTCACTAACTCAATTTTTATTGTTGGCAGATATTATGAAATTACCTGATGGTTTGATATCATATTCCCATTATCAGTCTCAATGAATTCGTTACTTTCCGTTTGTTCTATATCTGATAATCCCTCATCCTCAGTTGCTGTTTCTAATTAGTATGATTTGTTTGGCTTTATTTACAACATGGCAATCCAATCGATGATGCTGAGTGTTTGAATGAAATTTCTAACGTTTTACAATTTAAATGAAACGATTGCAAAATCCAATTCTACAATTTAAATGAAATCATTGCAAAATCTACAAATCCCTGCTCGGTAAAGGTTTATTTGATTGTAAATAAATTATTTTTTTGAACAAATTGCACCAGTTTCAACAATGGATGATTACATTTTATCGAGCTACAAGACAGCAAGTAACTTTTAAAAAATTTTGCAAAAGGTTATAATTTCTATATTCCTTACTAAATTTAAAATCAAATAGAATCCGATGGTTCATATATGGCAAGATAATACTATGAGGAATGATTTTTGCAATTCTATACGAAGTTTACCATTTCTTTCAGTATAACAATTGATGATATAATGACATACCAACATATTTAATGGCTACTAAATATAGTCAGTATTTACTTGTCTTATTGTATCTTCTACAAAACCTCTTTATCTGTATCTAATATATACTGCGAATGTAAGAGTTTCGTTTCCGAATGGGCAGTAATTATACGCACAGAGTATTCACCTTTCACAAAAGAAAGGACATACTTCAAATATCTTGTTATTGAAATTAGGATAAAAATTTCCATAAGATAAATTCATCATTATATATGTGTATAAATTTTAAATAAAGATAATGGTTCGATTGTTTAAGATCGTTTAAAAGACAATATAAAAAGAATACCAGAAATCAATATCACTGAATTCATCTTAGTCAGTTTTGAGCTATAATAAAATTAGAAAATATGACGAGATCAGACATCTTATGAATTTGGGAAGCCATGAAAGAAATAAGACGTAACATTCTTCAGATTATGGTCTTTGCGGTTAACTTTAGCAGGATATATCTATCTTATAAGGATTCGTTTCAGTTTAAAATAAGGAAAAAAAATGATATAGGTTACAGTCAACTATCGTGTATGAATATATATAAAAAATATTTTATAGAAGATTTAAGAGATTTTGCTCATCAGTCTAAATAGAGGATAAGAAATCCATAACATTGTCTATAATCTTAGTCAATTTTGAACTACAAAGAGATGAAAAAATATGAAGAGATCTTGCCCTTTTTGAATTTAAGACGCAATGAAAGAAATAAGAAGCTACTTTTTGTTTGTAATAACCTGTAGGGTTAACTTAAGCAGGAAATGCCTATCATCAACATTTTGAAATAAATATTTCAAATAAAAGCTGTGAAAAAATTGATGCTAGTTAACTTGAACTACTTTTTATGAGTGTACTTAATAGAAACAAAAATACTGGAAAGGACATTTAAGAGCTTTTAGAAATCAGTCTAAGAAGGAAGCAAAAAATCAATAACCTGGTCGAAAATCTCAGTCAATTCAGTTGCATTGAACTTTGAAGAGATCGGAAATATTGAAATATTGAAGAGATTGCATAATTTTAGAGTTTGGATTTCTTTACAAAAGAAATAATCGGTAAAAGTCTTCAGATTATCATCTTTTCCTTACTTTATCAATACATAAACAATAAAATTCCTTTAAAAAAAAGAAAAAGAAACTATTCATAAAAATGATGCAAAAATTGTTATTAGTCTGCATCAACTAATAAAAGAAATTAATAATTAAAATTCATGCTTTTTGTTTTCAAAACCATTTAACTGCACAAAAATGACTTATCAAGGTTTTCCAAACAAAAGTAAAACATTCTTCTAAACATAGCATTTTGACAAGTTTTCACTGGTTGTTCCCCTGGAAACTCTGTCCTTTATTCCAGACACGAGCAATTTATTTAAATTAATGACAACGTTTCACACTTAGCTATTTTCGATTGATTTGAGGTCTGACAAATCATTTCAAAATAAAATTTAATAATAATATTTTTATTTTTTCTTCAATAAATAAGTATTATAATAAGTAATTATTCTACAAATAATAATGTAAATTAAGAAAACAATCTATTTATATGTATTTAAATATCGTGAAATGAATCAAAAATCCTTTAATAAATGTTATATTTGAAATATTTTAAGATGTTTTTAAATTGAATATTAAACAAAATCATAGAATTCTGGTAACAGAGTGCTGAAACTTCATTTTGATGCTTGACAATAACAGCTTTTTGAAATTTTTTTATGTTGTTCTTAGAAAGCAATTTTATGTTCGCAATATGATATTTTCTTGATAAGAAACATACAATAAAACGCCAAAATTAGAAAGACTTTTTTCCCTACACATAGAAAACAGAATTCTACCTAATATAATTTGTTTTTGTAGAGACAAGGAAATTATTCCTTTCATATGAAAATTTTGTAAATGCAAAACTGTTGTCACAAAGGTACACATTTTATTCTGAAAATAGTACAAGGGTTGTTTATCTCAAGAATTTTATGATTAAAGAAATATAACTATAAAGGAAGTTTATTTAACACAGCATATTCAGCTTAATAATTCAAAAACTTTCTTTCTATGCCATTTACTGATTTTTTAACGATTATAAATACCTAATATTACTTATTATTTATTAAAAGTGCTTTTAACTTTCAATTTCGGATTTTCGATATTTTTCTCCTAACTTGAATAAAATAACTAGCACTGAAATTAAAAATATGTCTATCAAGTTTTATTCACAAAAAAACTTAAGTTTAAAATTGTAACAAATTCCTTGAATTCAAAGCAAATTAAGTTTTTTTAATTCTTGGGAAAAGGAATCAGTATTATTAAAACTCATTTGGAAACTTCCTATTTTTTTGGGAAGTATTTTGTTAAAAACAAACAAACAACAACAACAAAAAAAAACTAAGAACATGCATTTTCAAAAACTATTTTTTTTCCTGTTTTATAATATTCTATGCAGGTGGCCCATATCGGATAATGCTTTTAAATATATTTATTTTTAACCTTTAAAATTTCTATTTAAATAGTTCAAATTGCTAGAATGTTTCTATATTACACCCACATTACGACCTTTGATTACGCAATACTTCAAAATGGTGCAAAGAAAATAAATGATGAATTCTTTTTATTTTACATTTTTATACATATTTACTGCTATTGAAGATGCATATTTAATGAAATAAATTAAATTATAAGATAAGAGAAATATATCCAAGTGAAATAAATGAAGAGAATGAAGCATTATAACAAAAACCTAATGTGATGCTTTAAAATAATTCCTCTAAATATAAATGCGTTATTTTCTAGAAACATTTTATTCTATTAAACTCATAAATGTGATACCCGAGCATCACCCATGCATAGAATTATCGCATGTTTTAATTAAAATTAGCTCATTTACTAAATTCACAAAAATGTGATGCAAAAATGAGGTTTTAAAGTGTTAAAAAGTTTCTTAGTTGAATCAGAATGCAGCTCATTTTCTCCAACAAAGTAGTATCTTCAAATCAGAAAGTAGAAAAAACAGCACAGTTAACTGATTATATACCACTAAGAATAGTAATAAAACTGCATATGGAAACATAACAAAAAAAATAAGCTTTCTGAAGTTGTTAAGCACTGGATAAATATATGTAGAAACAAGCTTTTGAAGAAGCAAAGTCGCTTTGGAAACTGTTGTAAAGTAGTCTGATAAAATTATCATTAAAAAGTTATAACATGATTTGTTGTTGTTACTTATGGCACTTTATAAGTCAACTGAATGTTATCTGCCTAAGATTTAAACGGAAATGAGCATTTCTTGTTTTTTCAGCAGCGCCAACTAGGACCAAGACAACGATTTAATTACTACATGCTTCACATTCGTTTACACCCCCGTTTTACGGGGAGGTGGGACATTCACACAATTCACAGATTGAATACGGGTGAAGAACCGTGCCCGAACTGGGACTCAAAACCGGGATGCCCAGATCACAGGAAAGACACACCAGCTATATGCCAAGATGCCAGCTTTAATCTGATTTAATTGTATTTACATCTCACTTTCTGTCATTGAAAACAGCGGCAACAGCATAGCTGCCAAATTGGGAAGGCTGTTTTAGGAATCCCTAAAAACTGTGTTATATGGGCCTGTAAATATCAACCGCGTCAGCTTAAGTAGGAATACCCCAGGTCTAGTGATAAAATGTTTCCAATTCAGTACTTGATCACAGCCTTTGTGGATTTGGCATGTCTTGTCGTTGACTAATCTCATTTTCAATATGGGACGCATATATCACTGGATGGGATGTACTTTGATATGTGAAGACCACTTCAGAGCCGATGGACTTCATAAACAGCAAAGAAAAATAGCTAAAATTACAAATTTCCATTTTAACATCTTATTCCCAAAATGCATATTTTTTTGCCACTAAAATAACATTAAAAATGTATTCGAATATAAACGAATATTTGATGGATGATTCGGAGGAGTAAATATATTTTACTTTTTCTCCAAATGAAATTGTTTTCAGATTTAATTGTCTTTGAAACGTTTCAAATAACTTAATTTTCATAAAATTATTAATAAGAATCACTGCTAAACATTTAAAAAATTCGGTGTCCATTTTGTGTTCTATTAAATGGTTGAAAGTCAAGTTTAATTAGGAAAATTATAAAAAGTTGATGAAACCTCAGTGCTTCGCTTAAAAACTTTTCTCAAAAATTAATTTTAGAGTATAGTTATAAAATAATACCCACTTTCCTGAATTCTTTATTGAAAAAATAAGAAAACTAATTTTTGAAATGAAAGGTAACATCTCTAAAAAACGAGGGGTACAGTCTCCTCAAACTGGAAATCTTCTCTCGCATGTTTTCTAGTAAATGTACTTGTATATTAATAACCTACGCCATTGATTATCAATTATTATGAAATAACCTTCTAAAGTACGATTTTTAGTACCGAGATGCAATTAATTCACAAGTATCAAGAAACCAAATGAGTATTTTAGTTGCCAATTTTCCAACAAAACGGAACCAATTTTTGATATGGGGCTATTATTATATAGTCACCAGATAACATACCATTTTTCATATTCTTAAATTAATGCATTTTTAGTCACATTATTCTGAAAGTACAAACTGACAGATGGTCAACTCTTTGACGGATTTGGTTTATTTCCTTCATATCCACATACTAGATGTTAAATCGGCATATACCAATTTTTATCCATCCAATTTTTCAGATTTTCTGATTATCATGCTCACTTGCACTCGGACAGCTGGGCAGATGGCCAACTCGTTGACGGATTGTGTTTATTTCCTTCATATCTACATATTAGATGTTAAATTGGTACATACCAATTTTTATTCATCCAACTTTTCACATTTTCTAATTATCATGATCACTTGCATTCGGACAGTTGGACAGATGGCCATCTCTTTGACGGATTGTGTTCATTTCCTTCATATCTACATATTAGATCTTAAATCGGTACATACCAATTTTTATCCATTCAAATTTTCTCATTTTCTGGTTATCATGTTCATTTGCACTTGGGCAGCTGGACAGCTGATCAACTCCTGGACGGATTTGGTTTATTTTCTTCATAGCTACATATTAGATGTTAAATCGATATACCAATTTTTATCCATCCAAATTTTCGCATTTTCTAATTATTATGCACTCGGACAGCTGGACTGAGATTCTCTGGTATATAGTCTATGAATTAAGTATCATTCGTCGAATTCAAATTACTTTTTTAGTTTTATATTGTTTGCGGACAGACATAATTCCAGAAATACGTTTTTCAGACGTCCGCACAAAGTTAACAAAGTGAAGTGTTATTAAAATTTTGAGTACAAAGTTTTCGACGATAAAAATATTTTCTCGTCTAAACTTCATGTACATACAAAATGTAAACCCATTAATTAAAAAATAAGTAAACATAATGATGAATTTGAAGTAAAAATCAAATAAATACTATTCTTGTCAAAATTTATATTTGGATTAGGCAATTCTATATCAATAAGAATAAATATATCAGGAATTAGACATTATAAGTTTAGGAAATTATTATCATTTCGCATGCTTTTATCTCAAACTACAAAGATGAAAAAGAATTGCATTTTTCGTAATGATCAGGTAAATTCGGGATATAATGACCCCTTATAGAGGAAACTACACGGTTAAATCATGTTTATTATTAAATTGTTTTAAATTCCCAAAGATAACTGATAATTTCTTTAATTCTTTAATAATTATAACTAACATGTACTACATAATGTAAAGAAATTTCCTTCTTTATTGTAAAATTTTAATTTCAGAGAGTTTCTATTTATTTATAAAATAGTATTTGGCTGCTATTTGAAAGCTAAAATTACTCCTCGAAAACCCTAAAAACTGTCTTTTACCTTCTTTGTTAAAACCATCCACTGAGAGATCATTTACTTCCGATTCTTTGTAACAAAGACTGTTCTTTTTCACTTTCGGAGACGAGCAATAAGAGCAGAATGCTATCAATTAAAGAATGGAGGACATAGAACTCCAATCAAAGTTTTTGAAAAGCACGAGGAAAATGCATTCAGTTTATTGATGATGATTATCTGGAAAATAGGATCGCATAATGACAAACTTAATCAAAGAAAAAAAGTATTTTCACAGAGAGAAGTATATGTTCCCTGACTGAGAGAATAATGGAAAAATATCGGGTTATTTGTTGCTTCTTTGGAAATTTGTAAGATTTATATAGCCTGAAAAAAGAGCATTGAGAAGTGTATCTCTTGTATTATGATTCTTGAAGTTTAATATTTTAAATTCCCAGGGTTTTTTTGCTTTTTGTTTAACTTAATGGTTAATTTTTAACATTTTAATATATCAGAGTATCATTTCGATACTTAAATTCAAGACAAATATTAAAAACAGTGTTTGTTTTAATTAAAGAAAAATAAGAATTTTTAGAGAGTTTTTAAACTTTCTGCTCACAAGGGTCAGGTTAAATCATTCCATGAACCATCCTACTTTACTCTCCTACTTAGTTCTTAATACAATCCTACTTACTACACTTAGCTCATTTAACTATGTACAACAGATAAATGGATAAATGGTACAGATGTTAAATAATGCTTTTTGATACTTAAAACTGCAGAAAAGATGTAGAATGTAGAAAACAAGATTTATATCAAATGAGGTTCAATTCTTTGCAAAAAAACACACATCATTTTAGCAGTAGGAGACTCTTATAAAACTGGTTCTGATTGATTCCCAGAATCATTTTTATTTTCGAAAATATGGATTGTACCTACCGAAAAAAGAATTCTACATAATATTCGAAAGTGCAGACATTGAAAAATATGAAAAAAATTAACGATTACACGACATCAAATAGATCATTAAAATATCACACGATAGGGACATTTAAAACTTTGATACTACACTTTGTATATTGAGAATCAGAATATGTGCGAATTTTAAATTGATGAATGATTGAAAATGAACTAAGTATAATGCATCACATTTTTTAATTCTAAAAATACCGAAAGACTTCATTTTACTAAATTACTACAAATGCCTGAATCGCTTGTATATATTTGTAAAATTCCTACCCCTTTTGTTAAGAGTGATTGAATGAATACCCTGAGTACGTTCTTTGTTCGTTGCAGACGCTTATTCTGATGAGTTCAAGAAGGTTTTCTGAAAACTCCGAAACTGTGTTAGAGCATACACATGTTTAATAGTCATGAAGAATTCAGGTAGTGTTTTAACTATCGACTGTTTAAAAATATGGACTATTATTGCGAATTTTTAAATGGGTATGGAATTTTTATCGTTTTCTAGAGATAATCTTGGACTTTCCAGTATTCTAAATTACTTCAGTTTTAGGAATGAGAAGATTAAAACAATCATAATTCCAAAAACACTTTTATCTATCATTACTAAGAAAACATGGCCTTCTAAAGGGTTAATTTTTTTTTCAAATAGTGACATAGTTATAAGGAGAGATTTACTTCCGATATATCCTGATGATCAAGTTGACTTACAGTACCACAAAACAATTAATACGTTGCATCCAGATTGAATGACCATTTTAGAGATCAAAGGGAAGCATTGGAGTAGATGGGGGATATGCTAATTAGTGTTAGATGGATTATAGTAATTGAACTTTTGCCTGTGAATATTTGGTTTAAGAATATACAGCCCTTTTTTGCCATATCTTTGCTCAAAGGATTAAAAAAGACAATTTATAGACTAAAAAATTACACATAGAAGGCAATTGATACTTCTACGTATCATCTGTGTAAGGAGTAAGTAATTTTGTAACAATTTCTGCTGGTAGATAGATCCTTTATTTCACAATTCATCTTAAAGCAACATGCAGTGAGGTACATAGCAAATATAATGATATTTATCAAATGACTGTTAAGATATATGAATTTCTCTTTTAATAATTATATAAATGAAGTTAAAATATTAAATGCTTCTGTATGTATCAAAAATAACGTGTAAAGAAAAAGATATATTTAATCTAATTGTGTATCCCTGATTAATTTTTAATTCTCCAAGAGCAAGAATATGTCTTCAATTATAAAACACTTTAAATGAAACTAAGTAATCATATTATATGATATTTTATTTGTTAACTTTTCATGTCAAATGAAAGTTTTAAGTTAGATAGATTAAAGAGCTCTATTAAACCCTTTGCTAGTCGATGATAAAATAAGATAAAAATTTAATTCTTCATTAACTTAATATTTTGTTAATATTCTAAATTACCTGCCTAACTTAACCAATTTGTGTCTCTCAGAGTTTCAGTTACGGGGTTTAAGTCGATGAATTAATGCTTAACATGGATATGAATATTTCATAATGTAATTTTCTTCAAGTCAGCAGTCTTCCTTTATCAAATTTGCAGATATAAACAAGAAGAGGAAGATGGCTTCGTTTCATCAAGTAATTAGTGGCAATATAATGTAATTTTTCTAAACATATTTGGAGACTTTGAAAATTGGAAAAAAAAAATTACATATTTGGAATGCAAAATTTCATGCCATATTTTTTGCTCATTAACTTAATAGCATATTCTTGCTGAAGAGAAATTAAAATTTATGTTTCTAATGCATTTTGCATTTTCCAGAGATTTTTTTTAAATTTAATCTTTATATAAAAGTAATTATCAAATTAATTATTAAAACATATACTGAAAGGTTGTTGAAATAAATACACGAATATATAGTACATCCACTCTAATCATAACTTAATAGTTGATTTCTAAGAATATGGCATGCCTTTTTTTGGGGGAAAATATTCTAAAAGCCATAAAATACTTATTTTATACTGTTTTAATCAATGAACTGTGTTGTTGAATAAATTAGAAAAATAACATTTAGAAAATGAAATTATGAAATTTCATAGAGTACTTAGGATCCAGGGGTGCTCCACAAACGTTTACTAGGCAAAGGAAAAATGCCTTATTAACGATAGGTTCACAATACAAATGGCAACTCAGAGACATGTGTGGTGGTCACTTCTCTACAGAATTACAAAACCTGTTCAGGCATTTATCATTGGGCTAGTACAATTTGTTTAACCCATCTTGGTGATAATCAAGCACTTGGCTATTGAGCCAGTTCTCTGCACCTTTTTGAACATCACCGTCTTGTATGAAACTTGTTTCGGATTAGTGTTTCTTTATTGCGGGGAAAAGGAAATATTCACTGGGAGCCAAATCGGGGCTCTATGGGAGAAGACTCCAGATCTCCCACCTAAACTTTTCCAGCAATCTCTCTGCCAGCATCAAAATAATGTCACCATTTCGCCACCTGTTTTCTACTCAGTGCTTGGCCCGAATACACTTCAACAATTTGTCAATGAAGGTCCGATGGGGACGCATTCTTGGACCATAGTAATCGTATCAATGCTTGCACCTCAGTGCAAGAACACTTCTCTACATGTCTTGACATTACTGTCGCTGTTTCAGGTCTCAGTACTAACATTATCTGCAGGAACGATCGGTCTAAGAAAACTAGAGCTATCTCTCTCCTCTCTGGGTATCAATATTCCGATTCACAATTTCTACTTTTCAAATACTGCTGTTTGTAAACTATTTTTTAGATTACCCCTCATATCTTAATCGTATTTAGAACAAATATATTTGGAGCTAAGTTTCTACACAAAAGTAATTTGCACTTCTGGGACTGGAAATGACAGAGTCATAAAACTTTGGTTTTTACTAACTTGAATCGTTTTTATGGGTGCCAAGTGGAATATCGTTTTCTTAACCTTTCACGAAACCACCGTACATTGACTTAAAACAATGAAACACTAATTAATTCTCTCTGTTGAAATTGTAGAAATCCGAAACTTTCTACATAACTTTGGCATTATTATTTTTTTCAGAAGCCAGTTTATAGAAGACTAAATATACTCGGTTAATTCAATTATATATTTTTTGAGCTGGAAAGGAAAAATACATTTATCTATAATGATCTAAAATTTATTATTGAAAGAAGATTTATATAAAAAATCGAAAGTGAAAGTCGAGTTTTGGAATTTCTGTTTCTCCGCGTAAATAACTCTATTCATTTCACAAACATATATTTTATTTATTTCATATTTGTATTCTTTACATATTATTTTTTTTTTATAAAAAATAGAAATCAAACCACCATTTTATCCCTTTTAAGCAAACTTTTTGAATAAAATACGAAAATGCGGGAATTTTGTCTATGACTACTTACGCAACAGCTATACAGCACAAATAAATTTACTTTTGAACCAATAACTAAATATGAAAAAAATATATAGCATTAGACATTTTCTTAAATATTTTACTTAAACCTTTTCATCTCATACCGTCAAGTGTTTTTCTTACTAGGAATAAAATGCAAGTATACGAAGAATGAACCAAGTATAAAAAATAGTAATTTAAAAATTTATATTTCAAGTAGCTCTTCTTGCCACCGAAAGAAGAATTTTACTTTTTAATATATGAAAACTTGAGTATTTATATCAATTGAATAACTATGGAGCTTTTGGAGAAAATATCACAAACAGTCAAGAAAGAACTTCGAAAATATATGAAATATAATTGCTTTTTCTAGCATATTTGAAAGTGAAAATAATTTATTAATGTATTTTTGCTCTGATATCTGAAGTTTTTGACTACTTCAAAATTACTTATCGTCCTTTTAGTCAAGTAAGAAACAAATTTTTACTATATTTCAAAAAGTCTATAAGCGATTTGTGAGCAGCAGAGAAATGAAGAATGCTATTTAAGGGAATTCGATAAATAAAGCAATATGGAACTTATTTTGCAGAGTTTTTATTGACTTCGTTGATGTTTATGATAAAATTCGAAAACCGAATTTTTACATACTTTCTTTGAAATAAAACTGTGTTTTTTAATAAATGTGTATATTTTAATTTTTTATTAATATCATAATTATTAATGTATATGTTTCGAAAACATTCATATAATACATATAATAAAGTTGAAACGTTTTTAAAATTAAAATGAATAATTACCGGTCAGAGTTTCCGTTCTTCATACTTGCATGTTTTTTTTATTACAGAACACACTTTATTTTTCTGTCTTGATAACAAAAGAGCAATTCTTAATTGATTTGTTACATACTTTCTTTGAATTATAATTGTGATTTTATCTAAATGTATGTATTTTCCATGGCAACATAAGATGATTAATATCATAATCTAATTACCAATTAATCGATTATATTTTCACATTATATTCCGCTTAAGTGATGCCAACTGGTAGTGATGTACAAAAAAATCGATTTGAAGATTTCGATTTTCTGATATTGCATTATGAGATAAGATAAAAGTGAGGAGACCTTTAAAAAAATTTTTACTTTTTAGTTTATTAACCAAAGTATGCTTTAAAAATATTTTTTCAACTGTATTAAATTTCTTAAAATCACTTGTGCTGTTAAGAATTTTTAATTCCGTCTAATAAACAAATGTAACTATCCTCATTAAGTATTGCTCAATGCTTCAATTAGAAATTAGGTATTAACGGGCATTGAGATATTTGAGCTAAATGTTGCTAATTATTGAATTAAGTTTAATTTAACGTCCCGTTTTAAAGCAACATTAGTGTTATTTTAGTACGGACTCTGTAATTTTTAACGGAGCTGGCACATCCCCTATCAAAATTCCACTCATCACCAGTCTGAGGCCCTGACGGTATTGGCTTGTACCAGACCCGCTTGCACGACAGTACTTCTGTAGAATCGGGTCTCAAACCTAGTTCCCAGCGGTTGCGAAACCGAGACCTTACCACCAGATTACCTCCACTCCCTAATAGATATTGAAAAAATATCATTTTGAAAACTATATAATTCAAAATATTTTATGCAAATCTTTCTGATATATAACCACCCCATATTTGAAAGCGAAATTTAAATGTATTTTTGATAAACATTCAGATCAAGATACTGCGAGTCATTTCAGCGTTTAGAATACCTTCATGTAGCAATATAATAAAGCTGAAAGCTTTGTTAAATTAAAATGAATAATTACAGAAGTCGGAATAATTCTCAGAGCTCCTGTTCTTCATACTTGTAAGCTTTCTGTCACAGAGCACACCTTATTTTTCTGTCTGCGGTCGTGAAATCAGGTGAACAATTCTTAATCTGTGGTTTTCTCCGGTTGAGTTTCACGCAAGCTCTGCTTTTAATTACTTGTTGAAATATATTCGGATGCGTTTATTCTCTCTTAATTTTTCGGGAAGGAAACTAATTTATTCCGGTTTAGTGAGCACTTATTTTGTGCTAAGAGTTTCAAGGAAACTGAATGTTTTGGTATAACAATAAGTATTCACTGTATTGATTACAAAATTATTCTCCCATGATAGGAAAATATGCTTACCAGAAGGCAATTATTTCAGTTTCAACTGAATAATTTATATTAAAGTGAAAATATGCATTTCTAGATTTGTTTAATAATTTTAGTAATACATTTGTTTAATAATTTTGGCACTGAAAGGAAATTGGAATAAATTTAGAAGTAAACAAAATTAAAGACGTCAGAAGAAGTGATCATAGTTTCGATGTTATTTCATTTCTGCGTTTAATAAAGGATAAAATTGAAAGACTGCAAATATTTTCTGTGTGTAATATACAAGAATATTACTGTACATATTAATTTAAAAGAATATTACTGTACATATTAATTTACAAGAATATTATTGTACATATTACTTTACAAGAATATTACTGCACATAAAAACGAGTCTTCTCTTATAAAAACTTGGAGGACCTTGGTAGTAAGGACTGGTTTTTCTGTTTCGAGGACTTCAGATTCGAAGCCCGATTCCATTAAAGAATTGTCCTATTAATGGGTTTGGTGCTCGTTCAATCCATCGGTGTCAAATGCCTACCCGCTGGTGTGGAGGTTTGCAGAGGATTGCCAGGCCAGATACCATCCTTGTTTTTTGATCGTGGTTCAAAATTACGAGGTGTGTCCTAAATTATACCTAGTGTTGGGTAAAAGAGCGACGTTAATATAACAAAGGCAAATTATTTTAAATTAATTGAATGTTCATCAATAGTGGTGTCTTATAATCTATTTCGTTTCGAAATTAACATTAAAAGACAATATTGGGCATACATTTATCATCAGCGTTTTAATTAATTTTTCATTTAGAATTATTACAATTAAGAGGATCAAGCGCCTAAATGAACAACAGTTATAGAGCTATTATTTATAAATCTTAGAATTGAAAAAATATTAACTTTTTTTTTTTGTTAGATGTAAGATAATTTTCTGCGAGTCAGATTTTTGAATCACATTTTATGAATGAATCTACTGCCATTTAAAAGCCTTAATAAATATTTCCTCACATCATATCATTGTATAAAATAATAGCGCAATAATTTTTCTTTTGATTCTGTGTGTACTTTTTGTGCTAAAAATAAATATGATTTCAGTTTTTCCTCATTACCTCTTGTGTGTAAGATAAGTCGCCCGTGTTACTTCAGTTAACACATTAAACTAAGCTTAACGTATATGTGCCAAATTTAAAACTCTTTTCCTTTATTAATAATGTAAAAAATTATATTTAATAAAGGAGACTATAGAATTCCCATAACTTTATAACAATATAATAGAAAATTCGAAACGAAACGAATCAAATAAAATTAAATGAAAAGTTATTTCATTTCATTCTAATTTTTTTTTTTTGATTTGGTTTCTTGTACTATTTTTTTATTAAGTCTGTTAAATATATAAATATTCAAAAATAATCTGTCCTCGGTTGAATGTAGTATATTCCCTGCTTTTAATCATCCATTTTCTTTATCTTACGTTGTTTACTTTGTTCTTTACTAGAATTGCCAATATGTTTTGGAAAATTGCAAATGGCTGTGAGTGTGACTAATTTTCTCCCACAAATATTTTTGAAACTGCTTATCGCGTTATTGAAAAAATCAAAATAAATTTTATTCTATTATTTACCTATGAAGTTTTTTCACAACGGGAATAAATGAAACCTGCGTTTTTCTTTCCATCTTATTAAAGAAATCAAGGAATTTAGGATCGTTTATAAGCTGACTGATATGGTGAAGAAAAAAAAAATCTAAATAAATTTTATTCTTATAATTACCCAGGAAGTTTTTTTTACATCGAGGATAAACATGATCTACGCCTTTTTCCCTATCTCATTCAAGAAATCAAGGAATTTAAGATCGTTTATAAGCTGACTGATATGGTGACGATTAATTTCCTTCCTGCTTTAAAATCTCCCTTTAGTGTCTGTCCTCTATACGCAATGCAAGGTTTTCCCTGAACAAGAATGTATCAGTTACAATCATCCTATCCTAGGATGCAGTAGAAGCTTGTTGATTTTATCTCTTCTAGCTAACGGTTTACGAGTGAAATTTTTTGACCAACAACCGCGCATTTTTTGCTAGGTCATACTTTCTGTATACAGTGGTAAGTTTAATTCTTATATTACCCAAGCAGAAAAATCATAGACTAATTTCCCAACCTTCCCGAAGGCACACGGATAAAAACTGTATGGCAGGACCACCACTACAGCAACACTGGAGGAAACTGTGAGTCCTCAGGCCATCACGGGTCATAGCCTTTCCCTAAGGAAGTATGTCCCGTCATGGATGGGAGGAGTCAGATTCCCATCTTTTCTTTTACCCACATGGGTGGTGAGAACTAACCAATATGTCAGAGGCTTCTCATCCTCATTTCTAGAAAAAAAACTAATATGTCACCCTATCTGTCTGAGTAAATAAACTGATAGTTTTAAGTTCACATAAGTTCCTAGTTTTAATTTTCACCCTTTGTTGACTATCATACAGCTTCGCAACGTTTTCTGAGCCAGAACAAATAAGAAAGTTATTTCTTTCTTTTTTTTCTCATACGATTATTATGGCTGAGGAATAATGTTCTCCCTGAAGTTTTGATTATATCATAAATTTATTTCTACTAAACCTCAAAAGTAAGAGCTGACAAAGAAAAAAAACATTATTTTTTATGTTTGAAAAAAGAAGAATAGATAAAATTAGTTTAAAAGATTTTAGACATCAAACAGAAAAAAAGAATGATATTAGATTTGTGCAATGAATTAAATGAGGAACATTAACATATTATGAAATGAGTATTTGATAAATTTTAGGAGCAATTGCGACAGACCACACTCGAAATTTATATAAAGTATTTCAAACAGAATTTTTTGTGTGTGTATTTTTCTATATTTTAATTAATAAAGGATGTTTTGTTATTAAAAGTTCGGTTTCACACTTTTTAGGAATATGTAATGAAATTTGGAATTGAAAGTTTTGGAAAAATAAATAAATATTATTGAAATATATGGCGTTATAGTATCAATGGCTCTTGATGATGGCAATTGAAGATGTATATTAGAAGATACAAATTGTAAAAAGCATTCTTATAAGATCCATTAATTTAGTATTTTTTGTTATTTTAAAGGCTATGTTTTTTATGTCAATTTTCCTTTAGCCAATGAAAAAAAAATCCAGTAAAAGGTTTTAATCGAATTAGTTACTGATAATTAACAAACAACTTTGCACTTCATTTTAAAAATTTATATACACACACACACACACACACACACACACACACACACACACACATATATATATATATATATATATATAGGGAAAAACCACATTCACTTGAAATTGAAAATAAATAAAAACTTTTGAAAATAAAATATTTACATTTCGGTTCTTACTTTTAACAGATTTACTTTAATTTAATTAGATTAACTTTCAGTTTTAAGGCTAGGGCTGTTTGGGAGCAGACCTCATCATTTGGAGTCGGGGTAGAATGACGAGGGCGGCACCTATTAATTTTTAAAGTGTCAGGACTAGTTCACCTTCCTTATCCCAAATGGCAGCACATTACCGTTGTCTTGAAAGCTATGAAGAAAATATTTCTTGTTTGTTTGGTTGTCCAGAAAAGTAGACACCCACGTGTAATGTGAGGGATCAATGGGCAGATCAGGAAAAGCAAAGAAAATTTATTTCGATGATCATGCGGGAAACTAGTGCATTTCTTTAGAAATTAGTAGTTTATAAAGAAATTAATTTTTATTATCTATAAGAAATTTTTGTAACCGTGATAGGGAATTGCTTATATGAAATTTTATAAAAATAAGGAGCTGCTTATTTCACCATTTATTATTTAACATAAATTAAAAATATAAAAACATAAAAAATTATTAATTTATATTTTCTTCTGAAAATATAGTTGGGGAAGTATTTAAAAGTGCACCTATTCATGAATCGTTCTACAGATAAATGATACATAATAAAATATTCATACCAATGCTTTAAGTTTAAAAAGAAATAGTTTAGCATCTAATCAATAATGACATAAAAATGTCACTTTTTAAACAGAAGTAAATAATTTAATACGGTAAAAAAATTTTAAGTCCATTAATATATAAAAAAGCGTAAAAGTTTTGAAGTGTTTCCCTAATATTAAAAATAAATATTTAAAAAGCAAATAAATTTTATATGGAATGTTTAATTTAAACGATTGACTCAGAAATCCCCTTAAATTATATAAGCAGAAAAAAAATATTTGGCACTAAAATTATTATTTATTTGATTTGTTGAATACTTTTATTATCGCAAAGATGGGAAAATTTATCTGACATCAATTTCGAAAAAAATATTTTTACTAATTATTTTACAGTAAGTGAAATAGAATTGAAAAGAATATTGGCTCAGATTATACAATGTATTCTTTCATATGCGTTTTTTTTTTTTTTTTTTGCTGAAAGCAGATTACTGTCGTTCATATAAATAAATAGCCTGAAGATGTTCAGTTTTAAAATGTTGTATTAAAAAGATTAGATAAAATATAATGCATAGAAATATAGCACAGGAATAATTTGTGATTAACTTTGTGACAGGCAAATAAATTTTTGCTTTTTACTTTTGGAATAAATTTATTTTTTGTATCCTTGCCAATTGATAATTATTTTTCTTTTCAATTTTATCGTATTATTCTAATTGCAGCTAAATACTGTATGAAAATATAAAAAGGCAATAAGATATTTTTGCCTTGTACCGAATGGATTTTATTTAATTTTTATTTAAAACCACACATTGTTACAAAAATTTCGGCTACACTTGAAATGATGAGTTTGAGTTTTTCTTTATTGGTTATAATTTTTATGCTCATGTCTTGCTTTATTTGTCTTATTAACCACATTCCCTTACTTATAATTAAAATAAAAAATTCTACATTTTGAAAAATTCAAGGGTTGTTCAAATGAAAAGGTACGAAACGTCGTAAGAATGCAAGCGTTAACATATTTGCATATTCCAATATGGAAGAATGTAGCAAGTCTTCTACTGCCCTACCGTCACAAGAAAACCCCCGAGCATGGTAGCCGTTAGTAGACCAGTGTAAGTAATTAGGGAAGTAGCTATTAAAGCAGACCACAACATTTGGCTAACTAAGCGAGCTTCATTAGGCGAGACATTCTTTTCGCTTGAGTTTATACAGATGTATTTAAATGACAAATAAAATTAAATTATAGATAAACTTAGAAATTCCTTATTATTTAAGGTTTAAAATAATGTATTGCATAAGAAAGCATTAAAGAATATTTCTTCAGCAGCTTTTGTTTTGAATTTTTTAAGATCTGTGGCTGTTGTGAGTTACATAAAAAACCATTGTATAATCAAAAAAATCATTTGATATTTTCTTGAAGATTCATGTGTCTTCAAGCGTGGAAAGCTTACCTTTTAAAACTAAATCACCCCGCCCCCTCCGTTTTTCACTAGAATTTATGAGTTTTGAATAAGGTTAAAAAGAAAGTTTCAAAAAATAAACTTAGGATCAGAAAAAAAAAGTTAATTTGGAAAAGTTTGATTCATAATAAATCTGTTACTGTTTGATATAAATAAAAAGTAAAAACAAGAAAAACAGCAAAAAATTAAAATAAAAATAAATCAATAATTAGGCAAAATTAAAGATATTTATTCCTTTCATATTCTTTTAAGAACTAACGAAATATTTATAGAAATCTCTGTAATAACTCATATACCTCGAAATTCGTTAAATATTCCTCCGTAGAACTTCTTACAGATATATTACATATAACGTAATATCCACAAATGACTGAAGAATAAATATTTCCAAAGAATTTTGATAAATTAAAACTTCACTCAAAATTATTTAGCTGATTTCAATTACTAACTTAATATGTAAGTGAAATTAATTTACTCAAAAATCCTGACTTAATTTAACTGATTAATAAAATTAATCAATTAATCATGAGGGCAAAATGAGACTTCTAGCCGGCGATTCTTCAAATGATAATAATGCTTTTAACCTGTTCTTTTGGCTCCAAAAGAAATACATCTCTTCCCTTCACCCTATTTTTAAGCCAACTGAGCCTTACATTTATGGCTACTAGGATTTTTCTCGTGACAGTAAGTCAGTAGTCATGCGATGGGATTCACCTGCGTAGATCAGAGCATGCGCAAGAGACAGAAAAGGCTCTTATAAAGAGCGCCAGTCAATTGACGCTACTTGTTGAATTCCTAGAACACAGAAGAACCATCAATTATGAGGCACTCCAATGACTACTTCAGGCCCATCAAGAACAAAAAATTGTAGCCACACACGGAGGGTGTGGTTCTGCGTCATGATAATGCCCATCCACCCCTCTCCCGGTTCACACACGCAGAAGTGGGCAAGTTCAAGAGAGATAGCAAGTCGACCATCTATCCTACAGCCCGGACATGTCTCCCTGGGATTTTCATTGTCCTGTGCCCTTGAAAAAAACATCGGAAACGGAAGTCCTACAAATTTAACAGTGAGCTCAAGGACGCTATGAAGAACTAGGTCTTGTCACGGCCACAGGAATTCTGGGAACAAGGAATCCTTCGGCTAGTTTATCTATGGGATCGCTGTGCTCAAGCTTATGTTGTATACTTTGAATATAGTCTTCATTTATAACCAATTTGTCGTCTAGTATTTGTTTTTCTTTTAAACACCCCTTGTACTCATAAATAAAGTAATAAATTCTACATCTTCTAGATATATGTGCAAGAAATAGATTTCTCGTTATTTATTTGAAAAACAATTTATTTATTAATTCAGCTTCATTCGTCAGAATTGATATTCAATAAGTAATTGCAAATGATGGTAATTTTTAAAATACGATAACCAGCCATCACGATTTACCGAAATTTGCATTGTCCTCTTCTCAT
>JAPMOQ010013963.1:412653-479216 GCA_026543055.1 Argiope trifasciata
TAACCAGCCATCACGATTTACCGAAATTTGCATTGTCCTCTTCTCATGCCATTAAATTGGAATACATCATTCGAGTTTGTTAATTAGAAACAGACGCTCCCGTCTTTCAATTATAAATTTTCAGAATTTAATTCACATTTTAAATAGCACTAGATTTTCAAATCGCTCTGTTGGATTCAAATAAAAGATATTTTCGATTCAATGAAATTCTACGAATTTAAAAGCTCCGTGGACGCTTTTATGCTAATTTTAGATTCTGAAATATTTTCGTTTCATGATTTAATAGTTTGGGTTAGTTTTGTAATAAATATTGCAAACTTACATCTTGGGTAGCATTTTTGAAAAATAAATGGATAATTATATGCATATTTTATTCTATGCTCTATAGAAAGGCGCAATGTGTAAGGATGAAAATCTTCAAAAAATTTGTTCTACTGGATCCTTATTGCTATTATTACAGATGAAAGAAAAAATTTACTCTTCTTTCTGTATTTACTCACTTAGTTTTAAACTTTTAATTTCTAATTAATTAATACCATTATTTATTATAGCTGTACCTTAGCATCTCGAGCAATAATCATAGTCGCCTTAGTAGGGTTATATTCAGTTTCGTTTTGTTTAGAAATACTCATATACCGTTTTGTATCAAATTTGAGGCAATTTCGAGATTTATCTTGTAATTTTCAATCATTCTCCGATGTTGAGGACGATACTGGAATTGGAAGAATACTCACCAAATTTCCAAGACAACAGCAGAATTGTTTTGGGTCCTGACAGATTTAATATATGCCAAATCCATTTATTTTATATATGCCATCCATTTATTTTTATTTATATATATATTTTTAATATATGCCAAATCCATTTAAATGACGTTTATTGACAGAAACGGGATTTGATTATGGAACCGCTCGTTGTCTTATCCAAAAACTTATTACCAGACCACCATGGACTTCGAAATAATACCTTGAGACCTAAAGTTAAAATCTATTCGACATCACCAGAATAGAAACAAGATCGCGTCGTGGAGGGGTAGGTAACTGCGCCACTCTCCAGCCTTAATTCAGCAAACAGAGAAAAGCGAACATTTAATTACAATATCAGAAAATTTTCATAACCATATATGAGAGCTGTGAAGTTGAGTTACCTCTACTTCCATGATGGGATGTACCTTCGACCGAAATGCTGTACCGTGTTTGGAATGGCTGTACGGTTTCGATTTTGAGCGCGTGGATTCCAAGTTCGATCCCTGTTTCCACCAAACATACACCGTATTAGTGAAATTGATGCATGATGTCTTTGGGGTCAAATCTATTTCGACTTGTGAGGTGTGGAAATTTTAGGGAGGGAAGTGGTTGCACCATCATGGTACAGTAAATGAAAATTACTAATCTCAAAATAGTCATCGCGTTACTTTAAAAAGGAATGTTAATAAACTCAGTTCACATTGACCCACTGAAGTTCACATCACACGGTGTATTTGTTAATTACATTTTTAGGTGTTCATGATATATAAAGGGTATGGATTTGTTACATAATTAAATTATTCAGGATTTTATATGTATCTATATATATTTGGTTTTGTTTATTATATTTGTCTTATTTTGAAATTCTTGACAGCAATTCGATTTGTTTCTTGTAAACGTTATTAGATAATCCAAATAATATTTCATCCAGTAATCACACTTTCATAATCAGCTTCACCTCGATGCAAGGGTGTATATAATGAGATAAAATATTACAATTTCATTAACTGGAAGAAAAATATTAATTGTACTTGGTAAAATTTAATTAGTAATTAGTTTTTTAATGCAGATTTCTAGAAATCTGCAAACACATTTAAAAATCATGAAAAGAAAATCAGTGCTAATTACTCTCACATTTGCAATAAAAATACCACTTTTCCTAATTTCTGTATATTTATAAAAATTCCATTATATCTTGAATTATGTTCTTCAGGAATAAGCGTATCTAAGAAAACAAGATTTGCAGCAAAGAATCAAGAGCTACTTTTTCTTTAATTTCTTTTCCTTCTATCGTATATCAAGGTATGATTTATCGGGCCATGCACAAGGTAATAAAAGTGGTTGAAAGAGTAATATATTACACGCATCGTATAATTTATATCTGTAATTTCTCATGTTTGCGTTTTCAATACAACTAATTTCTTTTAGGTTTTCCTAAGAAAATACTTTGAAATTTTTGACCGAATGGCATTCAAAATATCACAAGAATCTTTTCTATTGGAATGATATCTTAATAGTATATTTGAATCAACACTTGATTCTTATCGGATCTTATAGATTTTTTTTCAAAGAAAGTTAATAAAAGGAATAGAATGTCAAAAGTATTTTTGCTCAGAGATATTAAGGGGTTAAATTTTATAGCAGTAGCATATAAAAACAAACCTCTTATATTTCTTTGAGGTTATAGAAATGCGAACTGAAATTGAAAAGTCACTATTAAAGATGCGGAGGGCTAAAGTTCAGAGCTGCGGGATATAAAAAAATCCCCTCTAATAATTCTTTGAAGATATAGAAATGCCATTTTAAATTCGAAAATCACTATAAAAGGATATAATTAGACTATAGTTCATAGCTTTGGAATATAAAAACAAACCTCTTATAATGTTTTAGTAATATAGAAATACGTATTTAAATAATAAAAATAATAGTAAAAAAGTGACTTTCCATCGGTGTGAAATAGCAACACATGAGGGGATAATCTCTATAGTGGATACTTTATCCCGCAATTCTTATATGGTTCAAATATCTGAAAAAAGATTTGCTTCAAATAAGAACTGCACTTTCATTGGTAAACACTCTGTTGTGTAGCCAATCAAAACGTAGTCCTGAATCGAATGCTGCTGAAGTCTTGAATTCAGTGACTTAATTCAGTTTTTACACACTTACGGCTCATACAATCATATCTAATAAGATTATGATCCTAGCTTTTGGTGTTTATCATTAATCGTGTTTTTAGTTCTTAATACATACATCAATAACATGCTATGTCAAAAGCTTAGAGTGTGAAAACAGGATAATTATTTGCTGAATGGAAATAAAATCAAAGAGATAAACAAAGCTGTCAAAAACAAATGGCACCAAAACTCACTAAAACCTTTACTGAACAATACTGATTATTTACAGATTCTGAACAAGTTAATAAAATTATCATGTAGTATTTTTTTATAATTTGTTTTTTCTGTGAAATTAAAAAGTCATTCCAGACAAAAACTTGATGAACTTCTAAATAATCTGCATTATTAAATTTACCTTGAGTTTATATAAACACATGGATCAAGCAGCTTCCTTAAATCTACGTCATTTATAAGGAAATAAATATTCAATACTATATATTTTAAGACACAAATACGTTAAAATCATTACTTTGTTATTATTTTAAAACTATAAAAATGAATCTTTTTAAGATTTTAAATTTTTATTTTACAAATTATTATTACACATCATTAATGTATAATATAATATAATGATATTATTACGCATCATCTCAAAGGAAATAGTCATTAATATATATTTTACGACTGAAGAACGTTTAAATCACAGCTCTGTTATTATTGTAAAACTATATTAATGAATCCTTTGAAGATTTAAAAATATTAGCTAGAAGTATCAAATACTTATTAACAAAAGTAAATACTCATAATTTTCAAAGTGTTTTCATTTTAAGTACTTTATTTCAAATATTGACGATGAAATCACTTTCTTATGCTTCAACTACTTGATAAAAGATTATGTCTAGAAGGATGTCTATCTCCTGTGACAAATCCTTTCGATGAAATTTTATGAGCTTATTATTCTTTAAAAAATGAAATCATAAAGCTGGGCAATTACTTTCTTTTATTAGTGGACACAATCTCCTAGAACTTTGTCATTGCTTTTTATTTTTATTTGTTTCTTCTGACTAAACCTGATTAGTTAGCGCTGTAGTACTTATCAGCAAAGTTGATAGTATGTTGAAAGACATTTTTTTTCTTTCCCAAAGTGTCGTAAATCCGATAATTACGTGACTTCGTCGCAGTTTCTCTGTCTGATCATTTTTAATGTCTGTCTACGACTAAAACAAAAACGTTAAAACGTTTTTTAATGACTATGAAATAAATTGTATTCCATCTATATTTTATATCTATATCAATATGTATCAATAAAATATTACTATAATCTTTTCTGAGCTTGTGATCAAATCTGCTGTTGACAAAAAAAGCAATTAAATTCCTTTTAAGCAATACATTCACGTAATTCAATAATTCACTAATTTTCAACTGCAGAATCTGGAAAAAAAACTATAGTAATTAATTTAAAGTTTTCATTAATTCATAAAAGGAGATTAAAAACACTGTTTTATTTGTATACTAAAAATTGGAATATTTTTCATTATAAATATTCTCTACTTTTCGTTATCAATTTACCATTCAACTTTATGAATTGTACAGAACTATATAATAAAGTTTCACGCTTAAAATATAGGTCTCGGTATCAAGGTTTCGATTTCGGAACCAAAGGGTTTCAAGTTCGATTCCACCGAAGAACCGTCATTTAAGAGGGTCTGGCGCCAAGCATCTTACCGCTGGTGTTATCCGGAAGTTTGCTGCCAGCTCATATACGGTCCTCGTCATCTGACCACTGTTCAAATTTACGATACGATCAAATTTACGATTAAAAATAGTAATAGTGTTGCTTTCTAAACAGAACGTTAATATAATTAAATTAAACTAATCTAATGTAATAGAAACCAAATAAGAATAAATTAATTGATTAAATAATGATTAACAAATAAATAACTCTAAAAATACTGAATCAGGATATTGTTATAAAAAATACAGAAATATGAAAAATTTTAGAACACAAGAAAGCCCTGAAATGAGTGAAAAATTGGTTATCAATCCTATCTTTACATGTCAAATGAAACAAATGAAGTTAAAAAAAACTGTTCTCTAAACAGAAACTGGAGCCAAGATATTAATTAATATTGATAGAAACCACAAAAAAAATATTGGTGTTGCAGGACAAACAAATAAATCAATTTGTAAGTCGTTACAGTCGTATGAAAAACGATTCACTAAAGTGGTTCGTCTTTGAATGTTGCTGTTTTACAAAATCTGTAACGTATATAAAGTATAGAAATAAATCCTTACATTTCTGTTGAATATTAGCCAATCGTAAAAGAAAAATGAAAAAGAAAATTTTCAAGCAAAAATCGAGTTGTGATTAAGATTTTTGATTGCTCTTTGTGTTAAAATTTAACTGCAACCTATTTACCATATCAGGAGCTTGTATTTCACTTCCGGGAATAATTCATAAAATGAATCTTATGCTGACATTAATTTCTTGAAAAAGAAACATTATAGACGCAAATAAAAGTCTAGAGGAGAAAAACATAAAAAGCGTAAACATATTTTTTTAAACAGAAATGATATGGAACTACCGGCAACTCATGTTATTTAAGTTTCCAATTTTATATTATACTGAAATAAAAAGGCAAATCCATAAAGAGAGTTTAACGCACCATCAAATCATTTCGCACTGAAAAAAAGAATAAAAGCAAAACTTTGCATATAAGGGATTCTACCAACCAGTTTAAAATGCAATATTGAAATCACTGAAAAACCTAAATTACCTATTATTAAAAAAACCTATTATTAAAAAATATAGCCTTTTCATCGAAAATTACAAAAAACAATTGAAAATTTTAATTCAACACAATTGAAAGTTTCCGTTATAAATACATCCAAAAATACAAAAGATATCATGACAGTAAGATCACGCAGCCTACAATCTTTTATCATATCTGATGTGATGCTTTGAAAACCTTCAATTATGCCTGTCTTAAGTTTATCAATGCCAGTTGATAGCTGAGAAACAAACACCTGCTGTTTGATGTACCCCACCCCCCCAAAAAATCAAGAACTGCGATGCACGCATATCTTTATCTCTTAAAAGCTTCACACCATGCAAAAAATTATGGGATGAGTGATCGCATTGCGTCAAGACCTTCCACTGTTGAGGCTCGCATTGAACACTTATAAGTGTGTTGAATTTAAACTTTTAACCATTATTTTGGATTTCTGATAAACAACTAGGTTGTACTTCATTTTCTTTTAAAAGACCTGCAAAGTTGGAGTAACATTTATAAACGCCCTGTATATGAGCACTGAAAACAAAAACTAGGAATGATATTTTTAAATTCTTTAATTTCATACAGTTTTCTCATAACTTATGTTTGTTTTTCAACAACTGAAGAGTTTGATGCAAAAAGGAAATAATTCCAATTATTCAACTTTGCAGAAGACCGTTGGCAGCACCAGGAGCTACTTCTATATTGCAGCAAACTAATGGAGTAAACAGCTCCATAATACTAATGGAGTAAACAGCTCCATCGCTTGAGTTAGTGCGAGAACTAACTATTGGATCGATATCTTTCTAGCACTAAACGAACAAGTATGCATTTTACAACATGATAGTACATGTAACTCTGAATTTCCCCGATTTGGAGCTACATCCTTTTTGTATCAAACCCTTTAATTATTTAGTTTTTGCTATTGCTATGGAACAAATTAAGCTCATCATCTGCTGCTGTTTTTATGAAACAGAAAGGGCACCATCAAAAAGCTTACTTTAAAAAAATAGTTATTAAATATTAACTGAGATATGATTAAAAAAATTCATGGTTATTTTGTTCGTTAACTTGTGTTTTCGCTCTTTTACATTAACTTTTCATTAAGTTCAAATTGGAAAAAATAATGCTCACATTATTCAATTGATTTGAAATCAATTTATTTAAAAAGGTGAAAGATTTATTGGTGATTAAACCTAAAAATATTAAAATGGTCTTAAAAGAAACATAGATTACTATTTCTAAATGCAATAATAATAATAATAGTACAAAGAAGAAAACTTGATTTATCTAATTGGTCCTTGTTTCAGCGGCTGCCTAT
Source organism: Argiope trifasciata (assembly GCA_026543055.1). Classification (NCBI taxonomy): domain Eukaryota; kingdom Metazoa; phylum Arthropoda; class Arachnida; order Araneae; family Araneidae; genus Argiope; species Argiope trifasciata. The sequence goes on from JAPMOQ010013963.1 coordinate 419,609, forward strand.
GAAGTTTGAATTCTTCCAGAAAGCTCAATAATACCCCAACAGCGCTTTAAGAGCTTTTCCCTAAATATCCATACTATTTTTAAAGGATAAAACATCTACAAGCTACTTAGAAGCATTGAAAAACCTCAAAAAAGTAAAGAAGATCTGAAAATTCCTTTTATAACCAAGTTTTTCTGATTTTTGTTTCAGGAGGAAGAAAAAAATATAAGTATAATCAGGGCATTTACAACTGCCGTAAACTAAACATGTTTACGTCTTCGCGATATGTCCAGATTTTTAAAAAATCAAACTCGGCGCTAGACGCTACTCTACTAGACGTAGAAAATTCCAAAGCTCCGATAATCCTGCATACCGAGAAACAGGAATGCGAACTATTGATGAATCGCAAAGGAAGGGAAGCAGCCTGGAAAGTTAGGATTGAAGTTTTCTTAAAAATTTCTTTATTTTTCACCTTAAAATTCATTTTAATGGATTAAGGATTACTACATTATTTGAAGTTTGTTTTTAAATGGCGAATGTATAAAAAAATATACAATTATTCTATTCGATGGTAGATTTAAACCTTAAAAGTATTTTTCGAAACGAGCGTTGATATGTTTGAGAAAAAATTGTTTATTTATTCTCTTGAAATCATGTGACACGCATGACAAGAAGATTTTTGAAGAAAAAAACATTCTTTATTTCTTCTGTGAGATCGTCTAGAAATTGTCAACTTTCATGAAGAATATATAGAATGTCTTGAAAGATTTCTTTCTTTTCCAAGCCAAAAATCTGATGATTAACTTCATGTGAATGTCTTTCTCTTTTACTGCATTTTTCGTTTAATGAATCCATCTTTTTTAGTAAGAGTGTGTGTTGAAATGACTGCGATTTTAACTCTACTTACTGCACGTAGTAAGAAATGAAAACGCGCTTATCTCTTAAGTCTATATTCATAATAAACCAGTATAAAATGAATAACAAAATCATTTTTTAAAATTTTCAAGCATCAGGCAATTGTACAAAATCGTAAACAGCATTAAAGCCTTTCAGATCAACAATAATAAATTACTTTTCTCATTTTGGATTATAGTTTTTACATCAAAACATTGTCTTTTCACCAGAAAAAAAGTGTAATTTCAGATTTTTTCACTTTTAAACCTCCTTAACTGCTTAAAACATATTTACAATCAGCATTTAAAAATGTAAAACACATTTGTACTTTTTTACGAAGTGTACCAAAATAAAGAACTACAACTGTCAAAAAATTAGATCGTCAAAACTTTTGACGATCCTTTACAATCCAGACTATACTGCCTCCGGAAAACGTACTTTGGCAACTATCTTTAACTGTATAAACACGATAATAGAAAAAAGCAATTAAAAATGTGAAAAACATTTGTGCTCTTTTGTACAAATTGTAAAAAAAGAAGATATTGCAATTGTCAAAAAAATGTTACCGCCAAAAATTTTGATAATTTAATCCGCTTTTACAATCTAAATTTAATTGTATCCAGGAAACGTATTTTTGCATTTATCTGTAACTATGTGAACACGATAACTGAAAAAAAATAGCTAAACGAATAAAATTCAGGTTTATGTCTTGACAACAAATTTGTAGATTTATATAAATTTTTGAAGGAAATCCATTCAGTGAAAGTATGTCTATCCGATTTTTCGAATGCTAATTAATATTAAAATTACAAAACGAAAGAAACTGCTTAGATAAAACGTAGCATACAGATTTATTATTTGAACTATAGACCAATATTAGTTTTGAAGTTAAATTTTTCAAGATGTCTCCATCCTTCTATCCATTCTTTTGCATTATATAAAGGTGATAAATCAAAAACTTAACGACTTAGATTAGTAAAATTTGCCCTAAGATCTTGTATCTACAATTGTAGTTCTGTATCAAATTTATTTTCAACTGATCTAAAGAAAAGGTCAATATGTATATTTGTTGTTTTGTTACTTCTATATCAAGTATAATCAAACGACTTCTCTTCAAATAGTCACTTTAATAGCCATCACTAGCCAATGATATACGATTAATAATACATATATTATAATGCATAAATACTAATTTTCTTTATTGTATAATAAATCATCCAATTCTCACGTTTAGGGTATTGGAAATTAATATCTGAGTTACCGGCCTATTCAAGATCCACAATTTTATGTGGGAGCTGGGAGTGGGATATATCCTCCATCACAAATAAAGAAAGATAATTTCGGCTAGACGGAACCATCTGATTTCACTAAAATCATAACTATATTGAGAATATAGGCCAAACTGGTGAATAAAATTGAGATTTTACAATTTTTCGTCGAATCAATATGTTTACTGAATCTTTTTTACGCCATTTAAATTGCGTTTTTGAATGGAAGTTTATGCCTATTAAAATTTGTTATTTGGTTTACTTTTAGGCTAAGCACCTAGTTTACTGGAATTTTTAAAAATAGAATTATGAAATTTTAGGTAATTTGTATTTGAAGTTATAGGAAACTGACATTGCTTCTTTTCTAGTAAGGACATGTTTCTAAGAATAATTTTAGTTTATCACGAGTTGTCCCTTTTCACGCATTTGAAAATAAAATCAAATAATTATGCCCTAATTTTCTTAAACAATTCAATTTACAGAAAATTAAATTTCATTAAAATATTTATTCGTCAGCAAAATAAGTTAACGTAGATTAATTTAATTTTGAATATATTATTAAAAATCTTAATACGATTGCAAGTGGTGGTAATGCAAATAAAAAAAATATATAAAATGGTAGAAACTCTGCCTTCTTCAATTCCTACGATTATCTCACACTCTCCTTATATATATTGATTTATATATCTTGCTTAAATTTCTAATCGTTAATAAAATACTTTTTATTCCTTCAATCAAGTTCAAATGCAAATTTTTAAAACTTGTAGTGGAGGACACTTGATACAGTTTTTTTCCAACATTAATTCATCAATTAAACTTAATTGCTGTTTAATACTTTAAATAAAATTTTATTAGTTTTTAATGAAAGACAGAATATTTAGAGTTTGTATTGAAAATTGAAATCGACAGGCAGTCGCTCAATAAGTAAAAATGATTTTAGCTCTTTTCACGTAAAGATAAAGAATGCGAATTATATTTTTGTGAAAATCAATAATTTTTTGCTACTTAATAATTTTTTTTTATTATTATTTAATTAAAGGGGCTGAAATAAAAAAATTTCTTCATTTTCCCAAGTGGAAATTGAACGATTTTTTTTTATATTACTTGTTAAGGTTTAGTATGAAAATCGGGCATTAAATGAAATCAACTTATATATCAGACACTTGATTGAAAATATTGTCTAGGGAAAGATTGTATTGTTATATTAATTTACCCTAAAGAACTTTTTATGCATTTAAGGATGTCTTTGGAACCAAGCCATATAACTCATCAATTACATTCTTTAATAATAATCTGTAATCTCTTTTCAACTAATTGGACGTAATTGGTTTCAGCAGTTATAGTTAGCTGTAAAGCTAATAGTCAATAGAATGAAACATTTTATTATTTTCCGAAGAATTACAAAGCTAATAATTACATGACTTAATCTGAAATTTTGTGTTTAAGACATTTGTAATGTTTAACTATTATTAGTTTATTTTTCGCTTAGTTTTAGAATGATGATTAAATCTCTGAAAATTCCCCTGCAGAAAATGTTTTACAAATTATTGTAAAAAATAATAGATTCAACAGACTTCATTATTTGTAAGGAAATCCTTAGTAATCAAAACATAAAATTAAAAATATTTAATTTACAGTCCTGATCTCCCGAATTTTGCCTAAGATGAATACTTAGATTTATTAATCATCCAACTAACCCGCATTTCGCAATTAATATTATGTTCAAAAATAAATATTAATAAAAAATCATACAACAAATAGAGAAAAAAAGAATATCAGCTTAGTTCTTGCCAATTTAATTTAAAGAGAAATGAAAAAGAAATTTAATAAAATGGTGTAATTATGAAAGTATGATTACTTTAATTAATCCTAGACAAGCATCATTTTATAAGGATTTTTAATCTATTTTAATTATTGTGATAAACATCAAAACCATAATCTTATACAATATTTCCTAGCAGTTAATTAATTTCTAGGGAATCGGTTGTATTTAATTTATTATTCGATGCAGAAACAAGAGTATCTGGTTCTATAATATATTTTGTTATTATACCTTTTACATCATAATTTAAATTCATCCAACATTATTTTGCTTTTGTTAACTGATTTATTAATGGTTTTTCATTGACTAAATGTGATAAAAGCCATATTCTTAAACATTCAAAATGTTGTACTTCTACTAAATATTGAATTACATCTTTGCAGATTTTAATCATTACGAAGCACAACATATCAACAACTTTTAACTAACAAAACAGCTCTGAAATTAAAAATTTATTTGAATCAGTTCAAAAAAATATACGCCTTTATGCTACAGCTACATATAGGTTTTATGCAAAACGAATACTTTTATTTGTTAGTAATTTATACCATTTACTGCTCATTTAATCATCAAACAATTATAAACTAAACAAAATACTAGTTATCGATTTCACAAATATACAAACTAATAGAACTGCCAATTTTTATAGTTAGATATTACTACTCATTTCCTCAAATATTTATTCATCAAACGATTATATACTACAAAATAAATACTAGTTATTTACTTCATAAATATACAAGCTAATAAAATTGTCTTTTTAGATTAGACGTTACTGTTCATTTCCTCAATCAGTTATTCATCAAACGATTATATACTACAAAATAAACACTGTTTATTTACCTCAAAAATATACATACCAATAGAAGTGTCTACATTTTTAGATTAGAATTTCTTCAATAAATGTTTGGGTCAATAAATCAAATGTAAAAGTAAATTTTATAAATTCAGGAAATAGTTGAAAACCACGTAAGCAAAATGTTATGTAGTTTCAAATCTGATAACTAATTTTCTTTTTGAAACTTCACATAACATAACCATTGTATAACTTGCTATAGCGCTCTGTTTTCATCAGTTATTTTCTTGTATATATTGACATTCATTCATTACTAAGAAACAAACATTTATTCAGACCGATAATGACTCTTAAGCTTATATTTCTAATAAGCAATTTGAGTTTAAGTATTTAACTCTTAATACACGAAATACTTTCTATTTATGATATTGTGAAATTCATATTTTCTCTTCGTTTGAAATTTTACTCAACATTTAATAGTCAAGCTTCTTATAATATAACACCATAAATCACACATTAATATTTATCACCCTAATAATCACATTTAAATAATGTACATTTTATTTAAAGTTACTATTGGCTCGCCAATTTTTATTTTTGTAGTTTTTAAACAAAAAGTAAACTATTTCTAGTAGTACCCTGATTCTATTAATTTAGTAGTTTCTAAATAATAAGTATTTGTGTAACTAGTAATTCTAGATAATTTGAAAGCAATTTTTCATAATCCCAGGAGACGAAAATTTAACAAACTATTTAAATCATTGTTCATAAACTCCTTAGTTTATTTGGGTCGTAGTGGCCTGGCGGTAAGGTATCGGCCTTGTAATTGAAGGTTTGCAGTTTGGGACCCGATTCCATTGAAGAACCGTCGTTTAACGGGTTCTGACAAACGTTAAATTCTTCGGGGCCAAACGTCCTCCCATTAGCATGGTGTGGAAACGTGAAGAGGGAGTCTTCCTAGCTCAGGTGCCGTCCTCATCATCTGACTGTAGGTCAGAATTACGAGATCTGCCCCAGAAAAGCTCTAAAGTTGTTTTTAAAAGGTTTTTTTATGTAACTGTACTGAGCATTTTTACTGAGAAATAACTGTACTGAGTACATACTTAAAATCAAAGGAAGAAACTCACATTTCCATCGAATGTAGCTCAAAGAAAAACATTCGAACTTTTTGAAATATTTATTTTCTAGAAAACAGCAGCAAAACACCTTACTTCAAAACGTATAAAGACTTCACAGCAAAAAGCTTCTAGTTGAGCTTTATTTCTCATTCAATATTAACAGAAAGACAATAAAGAATTTCTGAAAGCAACTTCATCTGTTCCCTCGATTTTAGATATTTCATATGAACCTTTAAAAATTTCAATGTGATAAGAGTAGTCACAGCATCTTCTGTAACAAAGAAAAAAAAACTCTACACATTAAAAAAAAAGTAAGGAATTTATTGTTGATCTTAGATCAAACAATGAAGAACACCAAAGGAAACAAAAATCCCCATCACTAAAAGTCAAAAAAGAAAAAGAAAAAAGCTTTATTTGAGTAGATAGGCCTCGTTTTAGTATCTGACTACCAAGTTTTATTTCTTTCAGAGACCTGAATAATAGTTCAGCAGTGTTTTACGAACTTTTCTCTAAATGTTCGTGCTATTTTGGAAGTATAAAGACATCTACAAAGAATCTGGAGGTGGCAAATAACTCGGAAAAAAAAGAAACCTGGAAAAATATCTAATCCAATTTAACTGAGATATTTTGATTTTTGTTTCGAAATCGAAATAACAAATAAAAGAACAGTGTTAGCTATTTCTGTAAGCAAAACTTTGTTTATGTCTGGGGAACTTGCAAGTGTGTCGTTTGAAGTTGTCTACAAAGTCTATCTAAAATCTGTTCATTTAAAATTCTGTCAGCTTGAAAAATCTGCATTAATAGAATGTGATTCACTCCTCGAAAAATAACAAAGTTCTCCTAGTTTATTCTTTAAATATCCTTGTGAAGATTTTATTTTTACTATTCAACCGGTAAGGGATATTTTATTCAAGCTTCCTGTTCAAATGATGTTTAGTGTTAAAGTGCTTAGTAAAAATATATCTTTTTCATGACCTTCCTGGTAATGCAATGGTAGTGTATGGCTGATGGCAGGTCATGCCTCTAGCATGAGGTTTTGCTGGTTAAATTTAAATGACATTGCCATCGGCGCTATTTCAAACGTTTATTTAGATGACCAGACGGACAAGGAAGGTTGGGCGATGATAGAACTACGACATCGTGATATAACGTTTAACATATATCGATATTTTTTTCGATATATCGTGGTATCTATATTTATTTACAGCTACCATAAGTTATAAATACTGTCTCTTAAATTATTTGCTGATCAGAATGACTCCAAATAAAAGGAATTTTCTATTTATATCCAAGCATTTCTTTTTATTTGAATAAAAATAGATAGAAAATAATTATGTCAAAACCCCTTTAATAAAGCCTGTCAATACCAAAGCAATGTCTGCATGTTACAATTTATAATGTTGCGTTTCAATCAAGTACTTTTATATATTAGAATATGACAGTATTTATAGAAACACTAGCAAATATTCTTTTTAAAGTCCAATAAGAATGAACAGCAACAAAAGTAAACACTAACAGGTAACCAAAAATAAATCTGAAACACGGATTAATTTTTTTATATCGTGAGCTGTTATTCATGATCATGATTTCAACATCTCAATATTTTTCATAAACTGGCATCAAAAAATCGATTTGTTAAAAATATCAATTTTTTCCCCATAAGTCCCAAATTGGCACTGCCCTACAAACAAATAACAGGATGTAGTGACCACTTTTGATTAAAGTATTAACCATTGTTTTGTGCTTGTCATCTAACTTTTCAAATATGAGCATTTTGTTTGTTCAGTGCTTCCTTTCATTATTTAGATTTCAAAAATGGCACTCATCAAATTAAATTTTAATTAAAAAAATTCTCAGAACCTTTTTTCAAATAATTATCTATGATTTTGAAAAAAGTGTTTTTTTCTAAATCTTTAATTCTTCAAAAAACTTTTTTAAAGTGATATAGCTTTCCTTAATCTTAGTAAGTGAATAGTGATTATCATATTACTGTAAAATCTTTTGTTCCATAGTACTAACTTTCTTTGCAATTTCTAGACTTGAGTTAAGATATCAAAGATGGATTTTCTCTTTTCTCAAGAAATAAAGTATTTTTTAAATCAATTTCAATGCTCTTCAAACAATGTGACATTACCTTTGAATACTTAGAAATTTAATATATGGTCCATAGAAATTTAGAAAAAAAAATCAAGTACAAAAGTGTTTTAAAAGTAACTTTATGCTTTTAGATAACTGAAACTTTTATCTTAAATAAAACCTTTTGAAAAAGATTTTTCTTTGTTCCTTTATAATAATTTTTAAGTAATATGAATTGTGTAATTAAATGAGTTTTTTTTTCCAGATCAAGAAACTTCATATTAATCTTTACAATAAAAATAAGTAATATTTTAAAATTTTCTTTTAAGATCAACATTTTTTTTTTAATTTTTAAAAAATAATAGGACCCTTTTTACCATAAGTGATATTATGTCGTTTCTGTACATCTGTTTTAAAAGAATAAAAATAGTACGAAACATGAGAAATAAACTTTATTTAGGCTGTTGAGAGCAGATACATAGTATTTCTGTTAGCAGCGTTCGATTTTTAAAAACTTTAAAATCTATAATACACTTACTTGTAGCATGAAAAATTGACAGGTACAGCATATGCATTATCCTTAAAACTTAAATTCAAGGCTTTTAGATAGCTCATTTTTTTATATAATAATAACTTTTCTTGATGGGGTGTCAGTATGATATCAAGCAAATAAATTTCATTATCTTTTTCATTTTATGAAGCCCTTTTATGTATAGAAAATGCATTAAAATTTACAAAACTGGTACAAATAGAATACCGAATTACGTAGTTTTTTACTTGAATTAGATTCCTTTGATATCAAAAATGCTTTGAGGTATGCAAAGTTTCCCTTCATGCGACGAAAATTATTAATTAAAAAAATTTTAAATCTTGCTCCATTTTTTTCTATCAAGGATTAAAATACAGAATCATTAATATAATTTCTATGTTTAATGAATTTTGAAAAAAAATTAATTTAATCACATTTTCTAAAATTAAACTTGAGAATTCAGAACGAATATTAAACAAATCAAGAGATACAATAAATAGTTCTTTCATTAACATTCTGAAAGAAAACCAAGCTTCACCATTCTAAATGAATACACAAATCTAATAAATAAAGATGAATATTTGTTTGTCGAATAGAATAATAAAAATAGAAAAAATACTATTTATTCTATACTAAATACTATTTATATTTTATATACTATAGTACCAATCATCCTTTTTCGATAAAATATTGCCAAATTATTGATTGATTGCACTTGATAGTATTTTTTCCTCGACAACAATGCGCCGGGCACCAGCTAGTATTTTATTAATACATTAAAATGTCAAAAAATTTAATATTTTTCATTATTATAAAAAAAACATTCTTCATAAAAATATAAAAGCTATTAATAAAATAGGTTTTCATGCAACAAAACAAATGCCATAATTTATGGTGAAAAAGATTAATTAAAACCTAATGTAGATCTCAGCATATGCAACATACGATCTAGTTAACTAACGTTTCCTTAATTTCCATAAATAGGCTCCTATGCGGATTCCAAATGATTTGTACTTCAACTCTTAATTATAATAAGAGTCTATATATAAATTCCTCAGTACATCCAAAAGAAGCTCAACCAATGAATTATAAAGTCGAATTTCCAGATGCATCGAAATTCAAATATATTTCAAGTATGCTGTCCATTTGATAAAATTCCCTTTAGGTAAATCTAATCGAGCTGCATAGCAAATATTTGTTGCTGAAACATGCTAACGACTTCAGGGACACAAAGAAGTGAAATAAATTTTGCGTGTCAATCGATTGAAACAGTCTAATTCGCTTGAAAAATTTTATACACCCCCAGAGTGTCATTTGAAAAGTATCTTCGAGAAAATGTGATACACCAGCTGTTGACTAATTTGTTGCCATTCGCAAATGCATCACTGTTTCCTGACTTTTTCATTTCATTTTCAGATAAGTTTCCTTGAATTTACTGATTCAAGATATTCTTAATGTTTCCCTCTTTTTACTTTGTTTTGTATCATAAATGAAATCAGAATTTTTTCACCTAGACCAAAGAATAGGAACATCTCATAGGAATATTAGCTTATACTCATGCAACAGGAATTTTTTACAATACAGAAAAAGGTTACATCGAAAAACAAATTTCTTTGCCTTTTCAATGAGTGTATTTATTTATTATTTGAAAAAAAAAATGCACACATTCGAAGAGTAAAGCTCAAAGTTTTCTTCAAGAAAACTATATCGATCAAACGCCAAGGAATGATATGGCTGAAAGATATATATTTAAATTACAAATTTTCTTGTTTTCAATTTTATAATTAGCGTAATTAATTTTTTAATTTATTATAATAACACTTAAATCATTAAATTTTTATTTGATTATACTAACTTTTAATTCATTAGGTTATCATAACCATTTATACTCATTTAATTCATTAATATATTTATAATGATAAGACATTTTAGAAAATTTAAAAACATGTTATTATTCTCTTTTATAAGGAATATAGTCTTGTTGGAAAAAAAAACTGTTAAAATTTTGTTGAAAAGTGTTTCCTTACATATGCAATTAATTTAATGAATAGTTGTTTTTCCTCGTACAGTACTCAAAATAATTAAGAAACGTTCTTTGAATTATTGCACTTGTTTAATTAATAAAATAGCTATTAATTATGTCAAATTATGATTAACTGGGAGAAAAAAATTGGAAGAATATGCTTATTCTGAGGTGAATTTATTTCTTCAAAAAGAGTGGGGAAAATAAATTATAATATTTCAAATTTTTCTAGTTTTGAATAAAATATTGTGATCCTATATAGGGCGAAAAATATGAAACTGAATTAATAACAAAATGTACCCTTTACATATTTTTCTTCATTAATTTAATTAATTTTCAGGAAAAGACTGTCTTGTGTTACAAAATGAAGTTATTGATATCTTTATAATTCATGATTCTTACTATTTAGCTTCTTAACTATTTTTTCCGGATGCCATAGGTGCATCAATATATCGAATTTTGATAGTTGTAATCAAAAAATCAAAAAATTCATAGCGATCTTAATTTATTAGTAAAATTAATTCGAATTAATAGGTAAGCCAAATATTCAATGGATTTCCGTTTGAATCAAAATATTACTAAAATAGAAAGTGTCTTCTCATTGGATAGTACAGAAAATAAAATAGCTAATTGGTTAATTTAAAGTTTTGACAAATTATAATCTTCAGTTTACACAACATGTGTATTGAAATGTTGCGAATATAGTAAATGGTTTACATTTTCACCAAAGAGAGTGAAAAAAAAATGAAATTGTAAAACTGAAATTTTATAAACAGATAATTCCTAATAAAAGTTCCTCTTTGCTAAAATTTAATGGAAAATAATTTGAGAAATAAATGAGGTTAAAAATATATATATATATTAGTAAAAATTTTCAATATCACTGACAACTAAAAAAATAGCAAAGCCTATAAATATATTTCATGCATTCGCTTTTGAATCCCATCTGATTTTAAACAAATCCAGCCGATTTATTATGATATGAAAATAATGATAAATAACAAATTGCATTTTTTGTGAAACTTCCGCTTCATTAAGAGGTGTTATTTCAACAGCCGTAGAAGTGGTCATCAAATTTTAAGTATAACTCGAGGAGACAAATGACTTTTCCGAGGCAAGAATCTCCGAACCATTCAGTGGCTTCAGTTTCGATGACAAAGAGTAATGGATAACTTATACAACAACGATGGGATATCCAGGCAGTCAAATGAAATCTGACAGTTTAATTTTACTCTCCTGCTCAACGCAATGAAGGGTTTTACGGCACTTTTCGTTTCGATCTCCTGATATCGACTTTCCACTCCATCCGAATGATGTATCAGCATTGAAAATGAGTCTTTTCTGATTTGCACTTTAGAAATTGCAAAGGAATTAAATACATCCCATCCTTTAATCGGAATAGAAAAAAAGATTAATTTTATTTTTGATTTTAAATGATTAATTCGCGGAAATTAGATATTTAAGGGAACAGTGAAATGAGCAGAAATGAACGAAAATGCACAATTTTATTTTTATTGTTTTTTCATCAAAATATATTTTCATATTCAGCTAAAGTAGTGTTATAAAATGAATGTTTCAAGGGATGAGAGAAGCAAAAGTAGTTACTTTTGTTTCCAAAATGATGTTTTTTTCAAAATGATTAAATTTAAATATCTTTGAAATGTACCATCTGTATTAATTTTTAGAAAAATTAAATTAAATTTATCATAAAGGTTTCCATCAAGTATTAAAAGAATAGTCGGTATGCATTTTATGTTTCGTCTTTTTTAGAAAGTTAAAACTCAATTTTTGGTCAGATAAACATAAAATTCAATTGAAAATTTAAAAAATGTGCATTACACACATATATATATATGTATGTATGTATGTGTGTGTGTGTGTGCTTGTTTGTGTATGCATATTTATATATAATTTTTATTAAATGATTTTAAATTGTTCATATCATATATTTAAAATATTTTTATGAAATATTTTAAATGTATGATATATTTCTGTTGTGTAATTAAAAACAAGTGTACTCATTATTAATTACTTATTAAAGTGCGCGCTTTCGAAATCAATAGCTAAATCGCTTTTTTTAAATATTCCATGTTTAATAAAAGAAGTTTATTTAATGAACAAGGAAAAATATATTTGTATTTCTTTTCTCAAACTTACACTTGAACAATATAGAGCTAAATCTTAAATAAAATAGATATATTAAAAAATAGAAATATTTAAAAACAGATATTAATCTTCTGTCATTACATATTCGTTTGATTCTCTTTTAAGTTAGTCTCAAGTAAATAATATTGTGCATTATAAATACATTGTCGTTAAATGATAGCATAATTTAACTAAAATAAATTATATTAAACTAATATCTAATTCCAAATGAAACGATTAGGGATGTCAAATCAAACTGTGTAATCAAACAAGACAAGAATAAAAGAAAAACTATTTTCACACGCAAATATTTTCATACAACAATATTTAAATTTATGACTTTTATGGAACTGTATTGCGGTAATTTGGTACCTTAAGCCCAAATTTAAATTTTCTTTTATATAATCTAATGAGAGAGAAAATATAATATTTTCATGATAAATATTATAAAATATTTCGAAATTATATTTTATTAATTAAAGTATGCTTACTTTAGCTGTTTCAAACGTGGTGATTCATTCCTTGGATCACTTATATCGATATACTTAATACATGGTGGTACAATTTTTAAGCAACTAAATGAAAAAAAGCATTTTTAATCATTAAAAAAGAATAGTGACAAAATTCTATCAACAATCAGCATTTCTTTAAAAAATATCTAAAAACTGATAATTTAAAAAGCAGAAACTAATAAATAATGAATTTCAGCCAAAAATTTACAAAAAAAAAAAAAAAAAAGAAAAGAAAAGAAAAGTAAACCATGAAAAATTGAGAGGTTACAAATTTTTTATTAATTTATGAAGAAAAATTGTTGCATGATGGAATTAGTTACAACTATTTAACTTGAAATAAATATATCAATCATGCTAATGCATAAGCTAAAAAATTAGATAGAAAATTAAATGATTCTTGCGTAAATGAATGTTAAACATTTCAGCATTAAATGATTTACTAAAAGCTGTAGGAATTAGAATATTATTCAATCTGTGTTATCTGAAATTCAATAACATAATATTTTTTTTCATTTCTTTAAATATTTTTATTCTTTCCTCTTCATGTAGCTACATTTTTGAATCTAAAATAAAATTAATGCCCACAAATAACAATTTAAGAACAAATTAAAAGTGATTCACTATCATTTGATTTTTTCTCAAATATGTAAAGATACTTTTTATTATATCATTTTTATTTCTAAATATTCTAATGAAAAATTGTTTCCATTTCGTTTTCATTCCAGACGGAATTTCATTAATTATTTCTTTACTACGTATGAAGCAGAGCCAAAGTTTAATGCTCTGAAAACGCGAAGAGAAATCGAGTGTAATGTTGAAATTAAGAAAACAATTTTTAATACTGATTTCAATTTATTTGTATTTTGTTAATGACATTAATTTAGAAGGTTTTCTTTGATGTTTTACTTTGCGAAGTTATTAAAATTACGCAAATGATAAATGGTTTTACAATTTAAATCCGTTTTTGGTTTTAAATTAAAAAAGGCAATTGAAATACGAAGTATTTTGAAAGCATAAAATAAAATATCTTGTCTGCAATTTATTGAGTTAATATTATACTTTTAATAAAAAAGGAATATTTTCTGTAAGAAATGTAAATGTTATTTAATTTTCTGTTACTATATTTACTAATTTGAAAATAAAGTTTTTTAATTATACATGAACATATTCATTGATTGAAATCATAGATATGCAACTTATTTGGCGGTAAGGATAAACTAACAAATGACAAAAAGTTTATTCTTCTTAACATAGTAGAATTTTACTATTTTAAATTGTACCATTGGAAACAATTTTAACTGGAACCACTTATTAGTTGAAAACAATTGCTCCTGTTCGTAATTTTAAATTGCGATTTTTTTTTCTTTATTGCGGATTTAGATTAAAAATAAAATTGACAAAATGTCTTCGGGTAGTAATGGCTGGAATATGCTCTTAGGCTAATAGCTATTTATACTAGGTAATACTTTATTTAAGGTGCTTTAATTTTTTTGTATAATTTGGGTTTTATTCTTTAACGGTTTCAAGCTAAATTTTTTATACATTTGTTTTATAAAAGTCAAGTATATTAAAATAAAAAAAGAATTTTCTATTGATTCACCAAGAAAAAGGGATAAATGCAGAAATAATGATTTGTATTAAATGTACACTGTACAATGTATGTAAAAAAAGAAGAATTCGAGATATTTTTAGATAAATGAATTCTCAAATTTTTCAGAACAGTTTAATCAGCAATGATTTAAAGGTATATTTACAAATAGATAATATATGCTTGAAACAAAAAAAGAACGTTACAAAAAATATCAGTGTTAAATACTTTATAGACCTTGAAAAAGGCAGAAGGGCACATTTCAATAATGCAAATAAAATTCTTATTAAGAAGGAATTATTACACTATTGGCTTTGATTATTTCAAAATTTCGGTATGGTATCGAACTATATAAAGTTTGATTCTTCTGTTTGGCAACACTTTTCCTATACATCAATCTAAGTTCTTCGAAGCTCATCTGAACATTGTAACTGCTTGCCTTCCTTGTACATACTACGAACAGTGATTGTTCATATGCTTTCTACAAGTTTGAGATTTGAATTTTTGACAAGCAAGGCAAAATCGAAAGTTATTTACTGCAAGCGAATTTTTAACCCCATTAACTGTGTGAATTCATGTTCCGTCATGCCGAAAACACCTGTCATTTCCGTCTAGCTTAACGTCATAGGAAAGGATATATGAATTCAATACTTAGATTTTGTTTGTGTGTTTATGCATTTCATTCAGAAACACTAGGCTTGTTATCTCTCCTTACCCGACTGCCAATCAAATTATAAAGCTGCCTTCTCCTATCTGTCGGGTAGAAAAAGTTTTTTCTTTGTTACCGAGACAATGCCAATAGTATTGGTAACCATCTGGACCATTTAAATAAATTTTTCTTTTCAGAAAAATAAAAGAGAGGCACATTGTGATCTCCAAGACTTATGGATTTTAGCCCACTGCAGCCGGTGTTCAATGTACCTTTCAGTCCATTATGCCGATGCTCCCTCTTTCAAAATAAGAACTTTGCTGTCTTAGATAGTTTTTTTTTCCTGAAATGTGCTTAATGTCAGCATTATTTTGAGCTCTGGGAACTATTTCATTATTTTTTAAAATTCTCGAACAAATTTTCTTTGATCGTGTTGCATCAGTGTTTTAGGTCTGACAGTCTTCTTTTTGATCTCGTGACTACAAGAATTCCTTATGAAATTCGAAAGAGTTGTTGGACTGATAAGTAGCTTTTTGCAGCCTCTCTCACGTTTTTACCATCATGTTTGTTGAAGATAATTTGGCGCTATTGTAACTAATTTAAAGTTTTTTCTCTTGACATTCTAAAAATGGTAAAAACGACCGATTTCGGAAAATAGAATGTTTTTCTAAACAAAAGTAGTTAAAATGAAGGAAATACCAGCTTTCTAAGGTTTATAATATCTTCCAAAACAATTATTTTAGAATGGGTATTTCTATTTTTTTCCCGCACACCAAAAATTGCTAACTATATTTGTTTCTTAATTTTTATGAGCAATTGATAAAAATTACTCTTTTAAAATAAAATTTAAAAAAAAAACAATAATCTTTGCAACTAACATACAATATAAAACAATCTATTTTATGTTAGTACGCTGGTGTCAAAGGCTGTCATAAGGTGTATTAAGGATCTCAGTCATCAGCACCTCAGTTGTCTACCTAATTATCTCAAATAACAACACATTATACGTGCGTTAAAAGGATATATGAAGCTTTGTGGTTTCAAATCTGTTACTGTTTTTCTATGACTTTCCGGTAATCAGCATCTTATATATCTAAATACTCATTTGTAAATTATAATCCCATATTACTACTCTAATTTAAAACATTTGCATATATGGGTAACTTCAGTAATAATTCTTTAATGTCATGTGACAGAAAAAAATTCTTTGTGTACTACTCAAAATATATCTACTTTACTTTCGAAAGCATATGATAGGTAGTCGTCTAATATAGATATGCCTACCCTGCGGTTCTTCAGTTCTATACGAAAAATTAATAATTTGTTATTAAAACCGTTAAAAAGATAAGAAAATACATTTTTAGTATCCAATCTCTCAATAGCTTCTACTAACATAATCGGTAATTACTAATCACTAAGCTTAACATGACCGTAACAAGATAAATTTAAACTATTGTTTGCTCTTAGAAATGAGACTCCATGATTTTGTTTATGTTTCAGCTAACTGCATTTCATTTCTGTCTCACTCAAACAGTCATCGATAGATTTGAAAGCCGAAGACTTGTAGAGTGACATTTTCACAGAACTCAAGATCAAGTTGGAAGAGTTGGAGGTCCATAAATGCATACATATCGCTCAGTACAAATGGACAGCTCTAAAAGAAATTCCGCGAGTTTAGGCCCATGTATTCAACACATGGAATAGTGGAATTAGAATGCTGCAGTGAGATGAAGAAGTTGGCATACGGAGTACCGACGATCTTCCGGTAGACATATTCGCGTGAAAAAGGGTACTCTTGATTGAATATAATAATAATTTAGAATTCAACTAACAAATAAAGATCTAAGAATCGTGCTTGAAACTTAAAATAACATGCTATAAGCCAGATTTAATCAAAGTATGCAAAGCCAATAATGACATTGATGTTACTATCTATATTTGTGCTTTTACATGAATGAAGTTTATTCCGTATGTAAAGCCGTTTATTTGAAATAAAAAAAATAAATATATAAATGCAAATACTATTATGTGAAATCAAAAAATTTATGCGGCTCTTTAAAAACTTAAAAATTTTGTAAATTGTTGCTTTTGACTCTTCCGTTTCAATAGGTTGCCGGCCACTGGTCTATCATAATGATATGATAGCGAACCTCTAGACTAATCTCTGATATTTAATGTCTACAAAGTACTCTAGTTCCGATTGTAAATTGTTCAATTTTTCTCATATATTACTAAACTTTTTTCAAGTACTAAGAAATTGTTGTTCAAAAAATTAATAATCTTTTTAATCGATTATATATGAAATGATCTAAAGAAATGGAAAATATAACAACAATTAATTTTTTGTTAATAATATATTTAGTTAAAACGTTGACAGATTTTTTTACTTCTACCTTTATTAAAAGATTATAAAAATTTACAAAATGAATTTCAAAATAAAAGGAAAAAATCGAAAATGTATTTAGTGTTTCTCTTAAAACTTTTTAACGATATTTTTTTATTATTCAAAAGTATTTAAGGATTTCGGGAGCTTTTAAAACATACATTTTATTCGAAGTCAGCTGAACAGTTTTTTCTAACCAATTTTGAATACAGGACACAATTTTTTTATAACCATTTTAAATTTGATAGATTTATAAATTAATTGAATTTAATTGATAGATTTAAAATATGAACCAGAGCCCTTGTGTTTTGCTATAAAAGCTTTCTCTCTACATTCTCTGTTACTTTCTCTCTATATTACCAATTACTTTATCTTTATATTATATTTTACTTTCTCTCTGTATTATCTATTACTTTCTCTTTATAATCTCTAATATTTTCTCCCTACATTCACTATTACTTTCTCTCTACATTCTCTATTACTTTCTCTTTATAATTATTATTTTCTCTCTACATTCTCTATTACTTTCTCTCTATATTATCTATTATTTTATTTTTATATTATATTTTACTTTCTCTCTATGTTCTCTATTACTTTCTCTCTAATTTTCATCATCACTTCATAGTATTATTTATTTATTCTTTTGTTAATATTCTGTCTGGTATCTCTTTAAAACCTCTCTATTTAAGCCATGCCATTTATGATGGAAATATTTTAATGAGAATTTCAACTAGTAAATTTTAAAATGAAAAAATTCAATACATTAAATAACATTAGGCAGCTTTACAAAAGATATTATTTTATTGGTTTGAATAATTTTGTCCCATATTCCTTTCAACAAATGAAACTTAAATATTTAGTGACATGAAAATTTCTTAATCAATAAGTGGATATTTTATAACTTTTCTCAAGCTAATAATATTAAAGACGTTGTAATAACCATAATACTTTGACTTTTCTATAAAAGTTTTCTAAAGATTTATTCACTCATTAACGAACTCCTATGTGTGAAGTCATTATAATTATACTTCAGCTGATTACTTATGATTGTTCTTGAATTTATTCAATCGACTTTCATTAGAATAATTCTCCTATATTTCCCGTTAAGAACTTGATTTAATCAGTTCTTAAATACTAATACATTGATTGAAAGTATTGATTATAATCAATTCTTAAATATCAATGTATTGCATTAAATAGTAGATTAAAGTTTCTTTCCGCAAAGATATTTCGTCATAAAATTAATAGTAGAGTAAATGAGGAAAATTAGAACCTTATTTTGCAATAGATAAAATCAAAACTAGTTGAATAAGCTAATTTACTAAGCTTCAATGAAATGAAGTATTTCTTTTTTAGCTCCTATTTCTTACTTATGACCCAATTGAGCCAAGTGTATGCGTTTTAGTACTTTAACATGTGTGGACTATTATTTGTTGTCCATAACCATACAGATCTTATGAATTTCCCAACTGATTAACCTTTCAGCGGGCTCGGTTCTCATACCACCATGAAAGGTCGCGCATATTTCTCACATACGCTATAGTAAATTATAAATTTTCAAACTCGTAACAATTAAAATTATATTGTAAATAGCTTAGGATGAATAACTACAATCATTTTTTAACATTTTTTTCTTAAAAAGAAGCTGAAACAATATAAACATAGATGGCAATAACAATATTAAATGACCACAGGCTAACTGAATTGATTGAAAAATAATATAAATAAAATTGTCGATATTTTGACAGAACAATTTGCTTATAAAATATAGAAGTGCAAAAATACAGAATTTATATATAAAAACCTAAAAGTAATTGAAAGTTAGATATGAAAAGAAAAATTTGTTTCATTGTTATTTAATTGCAGTGTTGCAATTCGAGCAATTATGTTTAGTGTGCTCCAAACATAAATTTTTGTCAAATCTCACAACTGAACTTTATGATTCTAGAGCACTTTTCTTTTTGGCAGGGTTTTTACCCTGGCGTCGCATTTTCCAATTCAATACTTAGTTCGGCTTTTCTCTTTAGCACCTTTAACCCTTTGCACACGAGGGCTCCGGAGTGGAGCCATTTAAAATTGGTCTCCGCTACAGGGACAATGCAAATAATTTTCAGTTTTTAAGTAAAAACACCGTCAGCTTTAAAAACTGAAAATTATTTGCATTTTCTCCGTAGCGGAGCCTTAGAGTTCGAAGACCAATTTTAAATGGCTCCGCTGCGGAGCCCTCGAGTGCAAAGGGTTAGTTTTAGCTCACTTTTCAGAGATGTGGGGTCTTTTTTTCAATATTTTCCTTCGTAAGTACATTTGCCAGCTAACGCCAGTGTAAAACAATACGGATTTCTTTGTAAAATCATGCAAAACCAGATGTGACAAAAACTTACATGAACGGTCCCGCGTACCTCTAAATTACAAATATCTGATCGGCAGAGAACTATTAACGCCACAAACTTACGACAACAACTGAAAGTAGGTCAAAGGGAGGGGGACAAATAGCCAAAGACATGCGGTCCTAGTGCCACCAAATCTAAAGTTATAAAGCGAAATTCATCTCTAGTGTATTTCTGACATACGCGCGCCCGCTGGAAGGTTAAAAAGCAATAGGAATTGCAACGAGGATGTCTTGTCTAGCTTCTACAACCCATAAAGTATTTACTAATAATAATTTAGATTATTTTTTTGGATTTAAATATATGTAGATATTTCTTTCCATATTCTTACGGATCTGCAATGTTGTTTTCCATCACAGCTTTTTTGGATAGTTAACAGATGCCGGATCAGCGACCCCAGTGCTCTCACGAAAAACTTGTGACCATTTTGCAAGTTTGGCGGCAAAATTAATGACTGTAGAATCTTCAGGAATTTTAGAGATTGAGCCAATAGGTGATTAAATACACTTGATTGTTGTAGAACCTTCTCTGTCCAGCTCCGGAAACTATAAAATGTCAGTAATCCAAGGCGAAAACAGTCATCCGGAGGTTTAGATTGGCATAGGAAGAATTGGCATAGGCGAATCAGTTGGATCAGCCCAGAGAAGCGCAAGCGTTGAGTGGAGCTCAAGCGATTGGTATATTGAGCAATGTACCGAATCTCAGAATTTATTATAGAAGCAGCATCGAATCGTTTGTGGAGAAGTCAGTTATAAAGTAGTAAGTAGGCAGTTGGATAGAGCTAAAGCGAGGAGACAGTGGAGAATTGCTGGCGTTTGGTGAGATCATAAAGTGTAGCTTCGCAGATTCCCTCTTTAGACTGAGCTTTGTCTAGATGCTTTTTGTACTTTGGTTGTAGTTGCTATAGATTACTACTTGTAGGCTGCTGTTTGTTTAATTGCACTGCTGCGTATTGCTCGTGTACGTCCCGGCTGCGTTTTGTCGACTGTGTAATCATGTCGATAAACGACGTCACTTACTGGTGAGAGCTGCTGATTGTTTTATACTACACACCCACTACAGGCGAACCCATTGACATTACGAAAATAATCGAGGAATTTCTGTAATAATACCTATAAAAATGTCTTTTTTCGTTTTACCTAAATGTGGCTCAGTAATTCAAGTGTTTCGAAGTTTTATTCACGCTGAGACATGGAGTAACCAAATGTTTCGATGGTAGTTGTATACCATTACTTTAAGCCATTTGTTATGAATTGGAGAATCAGACAAAAGATTTATCTGGCTATGTTTTCGCTTCCCTTATTCATATACATAATTTGCAGACTACATTGACCGTTTCAGAAGTCAAATAAACCAATAAAATTATTCTCAATGGGATAAATAAATAACCGCTGTTTACTACGTTATAAACAATATTTTTATAGAAAGGAATTCAATAAATTTTCGTTAGAATAAGATATTTGCATGAATAGGAAGAAACTTTAAAACTCATAAGAATACTTTAATTATTTAGTCTAAAGCGGTTGACTCAAGCCTTTACGGTCTGTTTCAGTGACTCTGAAGTTTTTCACCAAAGTGAAAGATGTGTGATTGAGAAGATGTGATAAAATAAATTACGACAAATTACTGTATTAAAAATGGGAAATAGAAATAGATTTGAAATTGTCGATTTTCTTTTAATGAACAGCTTATATAATTTGTAAAATATTTCAAAATCCTTTCCCATGTATCAATAAATAGCTTTGTAGGATTAACCTTTAGCTTTGTGGTCTGTTACTGTAGAGCTCAAATGAATATTTATTCAAACGAATATGAATATTTAGGGTAATGCACTTTTCGCGGAAGAGTTAAAGCCACAACAGACTTCGTTTGTAGACAACAAGACGTGACTAATTTATTTAGAGCTAAACATATTAAGCTAACTATTAGATTGTCAATTCGGTATTCTGAAATTGAAAGCCACACTTGAACTGTAAACACCTCATTAGTCTTGGTGTGGATTCGGTAACAGATCTATCTACTAAATTATGATGGATGGCATAAGTTTAGAGGACTAGAGAGATTAAATCTAAAATCATGTTGATGATAAGAACAACTCTCTCGCTTTGAGTGGTATATGGAAAACATGTATGCTGCTCTAAACGTTTCGAAAAAGGAATGATAGCCTGGGGATCGAAAGATGCACATAGCCTGAAATCATGAAGCTTTAGGATTAGGTTTTAGAATTTGAGAAATCCATTTGATGCTTTCAGTGATTCAAAAGATTAGAATTTAGGTTGAATTTCATTTAGGTTGGATTTGCTTCTGTCTTCAGTGATCCCAACCAATACTGTTATATCGAGTATATTTGCATCAATCGATTGTCTCAACATTAAACATGCTGAGAAGATATTTATCAATGTATTGTTATAAATAATCTGGTTGAAAAAATATAGATGAAAAGGAAATTTAAATGGCTAGTTCATTAATCTTTTGTTAAACCCTTCCCAAACCAAGATTCGAACACGGGACACACTGAACACCAGGAAGATGCGCCACTTATAGGTAGAAAAGGCATGAAGCTGAATTATAATCAAGATTCATGAAAATATAATAGTTTTAAATATTTCAAATAATTATTCAAATATCAATATTCTGTAAACAGTATTGATATAACAATACTAAATTTCGGATAGATTACTCTTTATACGTAAATGTGCATGTAAAAAAAATTACAGAAATCATCTACAAGTATATGTTGTAGCGACATGCATGTTCGCTATATTTCATGCAAGTTAGAATGCAAAAAAATTACCATAGGGTTGACTGTAAGAAACAACATATCTTTTTTCCCCGACACCTTGATCAGAGAGGAATAACTTTTATGGCTCTCCCATAAACGTTTGATTTTTCATATATTTTATTCCCATATTTTTTACAAATTAAAATAATCTTCAAAATTTAAAATATATTTATCTTGAGCGAATCGATAAATAATATCATAAAGCAATATTTTTAGATTCCAATGAATATGTTGTTTATGCAAATGTTTTATTCGTAATGTACTCTCAATTCTAAACACAATTCTTAATTTCACATATAATCTAGTATAAAATATCCAAAATTATTTTTGTGACAGCTGAAAATTATTGAATGAAAAGACAAATAAGAATAAACATTGGATTTCATTAAAATAATCTGAAAAAATAATACTCATAATGGTAATATTGTGTATCAAATCCGTTCATTTTCGACGAGGATTAAAATCGAATCTAATCAAATAGAAATATTAAATGAGCCAAAAAGGCAATTTTTCTTTATTTAATCAGATGAATTTTTCATTATTAAAAAGAGGCAATCATGTAATTGTTCAGTTAATTCATTCATGGCTCAGATGTCAACTACATCCTTTTTTTTAACTTTCTGGTATAGTAAATAGACAAAAAATTTTCAAAAAAATTTGAATTCTGGACTTTGACGGACATTCACATTTTAGATTTCACTAAATCTGAAAAATTGATTTTGGGGATTATACGAATATATCGTTCTGTTTGACTGTGAAGATGACAAATCAGAAAATGTTTGAGAAGGATGGATGAAATTTTTGCCGCATCTAAAGATTTCTGTTTAATTAAACGAATTCGATTGAGAGGAAATATATCTTTCCGGCCTCATAGCTAAATTGAACATAGCAACTAAGAAGCCTAAAGAGCCAGAGAGATAAAATTTGCCATGTAAATTTAGAAACTAAAATATGGACACTTATTAAACTTCGAAATAAACCAGTCTCTTGAAGGATTGGCCGTTTAACAGTTTGTATTTTCTCATGCATGTCAATGCATTAACACAAAAATGCAAGGACATAAAATATGAAATTTGGCTTATGATTTTTTCACTATATTGTAGTTCTAAGTCAAATCTTGGTTTCAATCTGTCGGAAAAAATCACCCATATATTCTATTATATATAACATACATTCAATTTTACGGTACTTGTGTAGTTATATTCCCTATTGGGGTCATTTATTTAATACATAAACTGCCCCAAATCGTCAAAAACTCAAAGTCATCAAATTCAAAGCAAAGATTGATATTTAGTAATCATTATACATAAACATGGATAGGATATTTTACTATATTTCGATTCCCATAATCTCTTGTTGAGACTCAGAAAATAAAAATCTGAGTTTTTGTGGTATTCACCGCCTTTCCCAAAATTCACAGTTTTAAGCGATGGCAATATCTTTATCATAATATGCGTTAGATTTTTGGGATGATCACTACCATTGGTTAAAGGATAACTGTTACCAATTCCTGCAGTATAAAGATACGGTAAAGTGCTTTCACGGTATTATACATAATCTGCAATATATTGAAGCACTGAAATATGTTGTGTTAGTATTAAGCATCTTATTATGGTATGTTAGGCCCCAAATATGCTACTTGAGACATCAATTATGCAAAACAATTCAAGTATTCACAAAAAAATATATAATCAATGAATACTTTTAAAGACAACTTAAAAAATTATTTTTGAAATCATAGAAATACAATTTATCATATCGAAATCATCTAATATTATATTACTTATTTTAAGCATGTTACCACTGCCGAGAAAAATAAATTACCAGCTTTTTTCGAATCAACTCAAACGTATCGATCCCAAAAGCAATAGAAAAAAATATATATTAGATACTATTAAATTTTTTTTCTTAAGAAGCAATTTCCGTTTTGCTCATCACCAGCAATATTTTATACTGCGTCAGAGTATGTTAGATACTGATTAAAATCGAAACATAAAAATAAACCAGCGAAAAAGAATTCCTGACAGCGTCTCTGTTATCTTGCAAGATAATTTTACGATTCATGAATGAAATCATTAGATTTCAACCACACTTCCCTCAGATGCATTGCATTAATTTCGTATTAATTGATGTTCACTCGAAGCTTAGTTTAAATTAGTTTTTGAAGATGGACTGCCAGAGTTCTGTGTCCATGTTAATGTTCAGTTCATCGTTCCTTAATTTTAATTCTTCCTTTAATTACCATTTAACCAGCGATAAATTATTTCACCTGGGCTTTCCATATATCTATACATATATATATAACACAAAAACAAAGTTTTAATTAAATTTGAACCCTCATTATTCAAATAAATTGTTTTTCTTCAATTCATCAGACTTGGAAGTAATTTATACGTAATAATTCTGTAAGTTCGATAGCTGTACGATGAATATACATCCGAATGCAAGATTAAGCTTAAATTTTCTGAATATTTATAACATAAATATTTGAATATTAACATAGTTATAAAAATATTACTTATACTTAATACTCGACATCTTATTTTATTGATGCGTTATATGACTGAATGATGTTTTTTTCATGTTGAAACTACCTCGTATGGAAACATTCAAAAAGTCTGACTGAAATTTGGTTTCAGATTGCTTAAGAAAATCGAAAATCATTGTATTTCTTTATAATCAAACATGTTAATTTATCATCAAGTATGTTTCGTTCGTATGAACTTGCCAAAATATGCCTAAATATGAAATTTTAAATCGATAGACAATTTGATTCTTATTAAATGCGATTTTTTTCTAAGTGAACTTCTATAATTGTGGAATTTTTTAAATTTATTAAGTATTGCAAGTATTGTCAAAGACATTAACCTTGTCGTAGGATAGAACAACGAAAAATATTCAATATTTCCAACCTATAGAAATCGTTGTTCTTGGAAATTTAAGAATATATGGTTCCCAAAAACAGAGTACTTTGAAATTACATTCATTAGTGACAATAATAGTTTTTGAAATAAAATAATAATTTTTTTAAACTTTAGTAATCACATAAGGCACATGTTATCGTCACCTTATCATGAATCTTTAGATATCAAAAATATAAAGATAAACGAGTCGCACTATTGTTTCTGGATTACAAATTAAAATCCCGATTTGATATTCCACAGCTTGAAATTATAATTACACTGAAACTGTATGAGCTTAATTTTAGTTCAGTTGTCCCACACTACTGAGTAACGTACTTCATTAACTTTTGTACAGACAGACACATGTATATTTTCTTAACTATAAGTTCCGAACAAGAGTTCGCGAAGAATTAAATAATAATTAATTTGGTTGCATCTTGTGCTGGTATAAAAATGACGTTCATTCTATCAGAGATTTTCTATATTTAGAGACCCCTAGAATGTGGCCGGTCGCTTTTGAATGGACGAGCCAGTGGTCGGCGTGGGTGCGCATGCTCTCAGTCACCTGAGGGCGCTCTCTGTTCTATCTCATCCGATCCCACTGCTTAGTAGTTGCTTACTAGTTCTTCTTGCCAGCGGTACCAAGTCATTCAGATTGCTCCGTGCGCATCCCTGTCCTTTCTTTGTGTCATATCGCAGTTTCGATTCGCCATGTGAAACAAATCCGGTAAAGTGAATCGAACATTTTCTACTCGGCGGGTTCTTCAGGACTTGCACTTGATCTTTTCCAAAGATCATAACTCTTACAAGTGTGTAGGATTGGAGAAGTTGGAGGAAACTTCTCCCGTCCACTTCAAAGTTTCTCCGTGCTGGAACTGACTGAACTTTTGCGGAAACTTCTGCGCGCTAAATAATAAACTTAGTTTCGCTCTTCAGAACAGGACTTTAAAACTGATTTCATTTCTTAATTTGATAACATTCGTCTCCAAAATTGTGAGCATCATCTTTCATGATACATTTTAAATAAGATATTGGAAATCATGAAGTTGTTGGCGTTTTTACGCTGTCTCAGATTCTTTTACTTGTTAGCAGTCGTACTGCTTCCATTTTTGTATGGAATTTCTCGTGCAGAGCCTGGAAACGGGGAAAAGAAACCCAGGATAATTGGAGACCACCTGGTTTCTGCTGGAAAACCAAAAACCAGGATAGTTACGACGAAATATGGGGAACTCCGTGGTTTCATTACAACCTTACCAAACAAGCACTTACAGGCAGTAGAAGTATACCTGGGTGTGCCCTACGCTAGCCCACCGGTTCAGGCTCTGAGATTCATGCCACCAGTCACACCTGCTCATTGGAAAGGTATTAAGCTTGCTGAATATTTTGGTCCTGTATGCCCCCAAAAGCTGCCAAATATAACCAATGAACAAGAAGCACTGAAAAAAATGCCAGCCGGAAGACTTGAACTTTTGAAGAGACTGATTCCGCATCTGAAAAACCAAAGTGAAGATTGCTTGTACTTGAACATATATGCGCCTCAAAGAAGTAAGTTTTTTTTTCATTCTTCTTACTAGGCATAGTTTTAATTTAAAGCTTCGTGGGCAAAAATTGATTTTTTAAAAAAAGGGTTGATTATTTACTCTGATAAAATGATAAGGGAGAAATTGGCTTACATTACTTTGGAAACAAAATTTATATATATATATATATATATATATATATATATATATATACAGAGAGAGAATTAAAATTTTAATTAAATTAATTATGATTTAAAAATGACACATATATCTGTTTAATTCTTTATTTTTTTTTATTTATTTCAATTAATTCTAAATTATTGAATCAAATGTGAAGTTTGCTAAAATATTTTATGTGCAAACTTTCTATAATGGTGGTTTATGAAGTTACTTGAGTCTGCTAATTTGTTTAATTTTTTTTATACAAAATTACTATGCAACTCCAAAATAATGAAAATGCTTAAAAACTTTAAACCATTTTGTGCATTTATAATTCTAAAATAAAATTTGTTTTTAATTCTCTAAGATTTTCTGTCACCCATAACGTATGTTGCTGAATAATTCAAAAATAATATTTCAAAAATGTTATTTTTTTAAATCATCCACTCTAAATAGTAAGTGTCTATTTATATAGAAAAAAAAATGTTGATTCATTTTCTACAATTTTTATCATTCTTATATAAAATAATTTTCTAAATTAAGCTATGTGTGTGTTTTAATAAATGTATTTTTTTTATAATTATCACTGTATTTTTGAGAAAGGAGAATATTTTATATGAGGTTCAGAAACAAAAATTTGAATGATTTTTTTTTTTCATTCTTCTATCAGTTTTGAATCAAAATTAAGATACATTTTAACTCATAAAAAATGAATGTAATTGTACCATTTACGAAACGATTTTATAATATATCCTATTTTTAATTCTGGATGATAAAATTCTCTAGTTTTAATTTGAGGTCTCAATTGCAATATCAACTAAATAAAAATTTTAGTTGAAATTAGCAAAGAGCAGTTCTGAAAAGAATCTTGAAACTGCTAAGAAACTTTATAATTAACTAATGTGTGTGTTCGGGAACTCATGCCAATTAAGAAATTAAAGAGAATCTTTTGGCAAGATTTCAATATTTCATATTAATAAAACAAATGTTTTCTTTATTGTACTTTCAATTCAATAAAGATTTTACGAATTTAGATTTATATAATTGTCAAGAAATTGAAAAGGTAATTAAATATAATCCGTAAATTTGATCCTGATCGAATTTTTTTCGAGCAAAACAAACCATTAATTTAAAACTATTTATTAAAGCCATTAATTTTTAGCTATTTTTTAAAGATTTTAGTCAAACTCGAGGGAGTTGTATATCACTATATTTCTAATGATGTTAATAAGAGCATTCCTGAAATTGAAACTTGATGAACTGCTACTAGGCCGTACTGTTAAATAAAATAAATGTTGGAAAAATTATATTAAACAAATTTAATCTATGAAAGAAAAAAAACATGGACATTCCTAATAAAGTTTCATTCGATTTTAATATTTCTAGCAGCAAGAAAAGTTTTTAGGGAAAAAACGCTACAAGAAAAACTTAAGAATTATGGTAATTTGAATATAATAGAATAATACATAATAAAAAAGTCATTAGCAATTTATTTATACAAGTTTTAATTGATAATTTCAAATGATTATAACAAATTTTGTACACCATTTGAAAAATTTTTATAGTGTGGTAAAGTTATAAAAATTTCACCTTCTATGGTACACGGACTCTTCTGTATTTACTCATTTTTTGTATTAACTCTCTTTAAAAGCTGGATGAATCGAACATTTTATTCTGCAATAAACTTCGCTAACAAAGCATTAAAGGCGTTGAAGGATTTTTAATTATACTGCAAATCAAGTTGCGTATAATATAGAAAGCTAAAGTTTATCGAATTATAATGAATAATATAGCAAATTTGTAGTAAAAAATTTAGTAACATTTTTGTAACGCACTTAACGCTTAATCTTAGAGAATTAAAAACAAATTTTATTTTAGACTCATAAATGCACAAAATGGTCTAAAGGTTTTAAGCATTTTCATTATTTTTGAGTTGAATAGTAATTAAGTTCGAAAAATTGATTAATATATTCCTTGCTTTTAATGAAATTCAATATAGCTATTCGTAGATAACCATTTAAATTCTATCAATTTGTTGAAACTCTCTTGTCTTTTAAATTCTCTTAAAAACAGCATTTGAAATTCAATCCTTATTAATCACAATATCTTTATAGATTTTATGATATTCAACTGCAATGCTTATACAAGTTGTTTTATGTATCAAGTTGAAAATTATAAAAGGACAAATATGATACATTGCGAACATAGGCAATAAATTGATCAATTTAAAAAAAAAATTAATATTTATACATTCCACTTTAAAGCGAAATATAATATAGATAAAAGCATAATACATAAGAAAGTTAAATATGTACTAGTTGAAATAATATTTGCAAATGATGATTTTTCATTATTGAATAAAAGTGTACTTCTTAAATACGTGAAATCCCTTCTAAATTTAAAAACAAAATTATATTTTCATTATTTATAGAAAAATGTGTGAAGGATTGTTTGTTTACTGTATTTCAAGGAAACAATATATTTAATAGCAATTATACGTTATTGATGTTCGCAGAATTTTTTAAAATTATTAATTTCTACAGAAAATAAAAAAAAATATGTTGTAGAATTACCCTTTTATATTATTAAACTTCGTAATTGAGATTAGTTATATCAATATTTCGTTTTTAAATCAAGACTAGAGATATTATGGGACGTACCATGATCAGATGACGAGGAAGATATTTGAGCTATACGCGATGGTTCTTACTTGGAACCGCGTCTTGAACCTGAACTCTCCTGTTTCGAAGCTAAAATCTTACCCATAGGCCACTGCTGCCCTAATTGGAAGCCTTGTAATAGGATATATGCTAGATTCAATACTCAAGGGAATAAAAATGTATTCCACAATTTTTGTAACACCCTGTTTAAGAAGTATTGAAGCATTTTTATCCATTTAAATTAAACATAAGAATTTTTTAGCTCATTGTACATTGGTGTACTAGAAAGTTGAAAAGATGATTTTATGCTACTAGTGTTGACAAATTTCATAGCGTTTTGGAGCTATTAAACAATATATAAGAAATTCTGAAGCCCTTAGTTCAAAAAGCTTCAAACGCACCAAATTAAACGTAAGTTATGCTAATTGCGAAGTTCATGAAATTTCAATCATTAGTATTCATTTACGATAGTTAAGACAATATAAAGTTTTCCTGGACTTGCTGAAGGGAAACTTATTTAATGAAGGAATTTTTAAGCGCAGTTTCGGCGGAATTTATGATGATGAAGATTTTTTTTTTTTTTTTTTTTTTTGCTGAAAGGGAATTTTTCCACTAATGTATAAAATACTGTAATAAATGCTGATATAACTCGAATCAATCAATGTTCAGCATATTAAAATTCTTGGTTTACTTTCATTATCATTTATTATTCGACTCATATGCATTTGGGCCTTTAAAGCTCTATGCGCAGTTATGAGTATTAGGACACATACTTACAACTTCAGGTTTTAATATCATATGAATTATTAATAGAAATAAATTTATTAAAGAAGTTTATTACAAATTCACGCAAATGGAGCTCTAGTAAATAAGTTATAAAAATGAAGGTATAATGTTGAATTACTTCAAAACTCATTGAATCTCATGCTGGTGGATATTTGTTTTATCGTGGCACAAATAGATTATTTCTAATTATATCAATTACAGAGTAATTGATATCAAAATATTCAAGCATTGAAATCAGATTTCATGTTATTGACTTCAAAACGCTTATTTCGTATGCTTTGGATAATTATAATTCCATTCAGTATGTTTTACGAGCAAGACTTCGACAATGTATGTTAATAATTCAAATAGTATTATTTCCCATTTGTATTAGTTGAAATTTAAAGTTTTAAACATATTATAAATTGTTTCCGTAATATTTATTGAAATATATATGAAACTTTATCATATGCCATATTAAATAGGAATCAATGCAATCCAATAATAAGTGCATAAATAGGAATTAATGCACGTTCTTGCACGCTAATTCTGTCAGGCCAAACGTCCTCCCACTGGTGTGGTGTGGAGAGGGTGGGGGTGCAAGTTCAAGTGTTGTTCTCGTCATCTGACCGTAGTTCAACCTTATGAGGTCCGTCTCCAAAATAGCCCTAGTGATGCTGTACAACAGGACATTAATATAACTAAACTAAACTAAAAAAAGTATAAGTATTTCAAATTTGAATGAGTAATTTATTTAGATGAAAAATTTCTTTTAAAAAAATGTATAAAATCAGTTACTGTATTTGTCAGTCTCGGAGATTTTGAATTTTATTTCTCTGCTTACAAAAAAGAAGAAAGTTTAATATGCGCAGCTTACTTCAACATTTTGAGTTTTGGAGTATTTAACATTTAAATAAGAACTTATTTAGATAATAAAATTCTGCGAACTTAAAAAAATAAATGAAAGCAATCAGTTACTGTATTTTTGACTGTTGAAGATTTTGAAATGTATTTATCTGCGTATAAAAAAGAAGAAAATTTAATCTCTGTAGCTTGCTCCTAAATATTGAGTTTTAATAATGCAAAATTTAGCTTCAGGGGAAATTTCATATCATGCTGCAGTAGAAATTATTAAAATTTTCAACCAAAAAAAAAATAACTAAGCTTTTACTACCGAAATGAGAGTAGCTAGTGACTATATTTTTGTTCACTTAAATAAAACTTTCAAAAAAACAAAAAAACCGGTGACTTCATGTATATAAATAATAACTGTTCAAAACCGCAGTATTCATTTAATTTTAGAATTTTAGAAATAAAACAATGATGTTTTATTAAGAAAAGAGTAATTCATAGAAATATTCGTCGACATATCAATCTTAGAATAACCATTGATAGAAATACAATTCATAAAACGAATAATTTCGTTTTAAATAATTTTATATACGTAGCATTTTTATATTCCAGAAAAAAAAGGTATCTTTTAAAGGGAGGAATAATTTATAATACAGGTTAGAAGTTTCTGGGCATTACAAGAAATTCAAATCTTTCATATTTTTAATGTATTGAACGAAAAAATTACCGAAATATTTGTTTACTTTGATAACAGATATTATGTAGAGAATTTCCTTAGTTTTATCTAAAAATATATATTTTCACAAAAATAAAATTTAAAGTCACTAAAATGTTTATTCTTTAAGGAAATACATATTATCAGAAGCAGAAGTTAATTGAAATCTGAATTATTTTGTAAATAAAGTGCACTTATATAAGTATAATGTAGCTTAAAATAATAATTTTAAACATAATTCCCTAATGCATATTTTGAGTTAATTATTCTCAATTATAATCGTTCAGTTTTGTATGTCTTCATTAATTTCAAGCATTATCTCTTTTTTCGAAGTACATAAATATACAATATACAGTGAAACTATTTTAAAACTCTATCACGTATTACATTTACTTTAATATTAAAAACCGTTATGTATACTATGTGTGAACGCGTTGATCTATTATAAGGTATTAAAATAATTTTAGAAAAATCATCTTTAAACAGCGAAGTTTTTTGGTGTTACAATACATTATTTAAACTGTACATTCTGTAAATAATAAAATATTAATATCTCAATAATGTAATATCTTCCTCTAAAAATTAATATAAAACAAATGGCTTCTTAAGACACAATTTTTGTTTTTCCTTTATATGAGTAAAGCTTAATTTTTAGTTATAATATATTATCGTAATACTTTAGATTAAGAAAATTATATTTTCAATTTTAACTGCGGCATTACATAAATTAAATTATTTAAAGGATAGTGAGTCATATTTTAAATATTTTGTGATAATTTAAAATTATCACAAAATTATCACGTTCTGCTTGATTAAAATTATCTAATGCGTAAATAAATTAAGGCTTATAAAGTATCAAATGATTAGATAAAATTTTTACGGTATTAGTTTTCTATTTTTAGCTGAAAATAATTTATAAATATCAAAGATGTAGCATGCTCTATTTCCGTATATAGCTAAATCTTTGCAATGAAGTTTGAGACAGTTATGCATTTTTTTTAAATCAATTTTCCTATCTCCTTTCTTTCTCCTCTTTGAATGAAGATATTTCGGTAACATCTATAAAAATTATTTTAAACGTATTAAATAAATTAATTTTTTTCCTCCTGAAGAGTAGATAGGAAATATCTACGATGATTTTCGTCAAAGAAGCGGTGATAAAATGTATAAATATATAGTTATAAATGCATAATTATATTAGTTAAAATGTATAATTAAATTATTAAAAATGGTAATAATATTAGTTTTAAAAGCCTGATCTCATTTATTTTAAGATAATAAATAATATTTGCATAAAAATAGCAAATCAGTTATTATTTCAGAGTCACTCATTTGTAATAAATCTATAATTACAAAATAAAAAATAAATATTAACCACGTCATTTGAAGCAACTTTTAGTCTTTAAATTGATGAACCAGCTGATATTTAAAAGAATTATTTAGTTTGTATTCAAACTGCTTTTTTGAATCTTTCTATGTATACATAGCAATTATAAAATTATTAAAAGAGAAATAAAAGCATTTTGAATCGAAGTAATGTAGGCATTATTTTTTTAGCTATAATTCTTGTTTGATTTGATGTTTATCGTTAGTTTTTCTAATGAATTTGCTTATAACCAGCATAAGAAATTCACTCCGAAAAATGATTACTGAATAGATTTTTTTTTTAAATCAATTGAATGAGTCTTTGATTTAAAATCAAGAATACTGCTTACTTTTGAAAAATTCAGTGATTTTCAATACTGCATATTTGCTTTTACGTTTAATCCAATTATTCATAACTTGTGGGGAGCATAGCCTTGCCAAACTAATTGCAGATTATTTTCAAATATTAAATACGTTTTTTAACAGATCAAATGTTTTTGAACTGAAGAGGGTTATTATTGATCTAAAACATCGTATAATGATATAGGTTGATTCAATTCTATAATACTAAGCAAATAACATACTAACTTTTAGGGACTGTTAGTTGCAAAAAAAAAAAAAAAAAAAAAAACCTAGCTTATAACTGATCTTATGAAATTTGCATTATACAAGATTGAAGGACTGAAAGAGGATTAGATAATGAAGAGGAAGAAATTGAAACTTGAGTTTAAATATAATTATTGTTAAACAGCAATCAATGAAAAATATTACGTGTATAAAAAAATGGCCCGTGAAAATTGGGTTTTACTTTAGTTATATTTTTATCCCCTTTTAATGCACACTAGAGATAATTTGCGACGAACCTCATAATTTTGAATTCAATTGAAAATTGACGAGTACGGCACCTGAGGAAGCACTCTTTTTCCAAACTTCCACACCACACCAGTGGTAGGAAATTTGTCCCGGTGGATTTAATATGCACCAAACCCAATTAAACGATTGTTCTTCGGTGGAATCCAGTCTCGAACCTGAAACCCTTCGGTACCGAAGCTTAGAACTGAAAAAGATTTAAATAATGAAAAGAAAAAAAAATGAACTTGAGTTAAAATAGATTTATGGGTAAACATTAATGAACTAAAAATAATCTTGTATAAGAAAATGGCCCTTGAAAACTAGAAGGTTGAAAGATCTTCAAATAATGAAAAGAAGGAATTAGATTTCAAATTGGAATTTTGTATAGAAAAATTATCGAATAAAATGTGATATATAAAAAAAGACTTTAAAATCGGTGAATAAAATGTATAATTAAACTGGAATTTTTAGGATTATTTTTAATTCTGTAAAAAAATTTAAAAAAAACCATTAAAATCCGCTAAAAACATTAAACTCTTTCAGTACCGTTAAAATGATGTGATTGTTTTTATAATTGTTCGGCAATTCTTTTTTTTAATGTATGAGTCACAGCCTATTCCTATAATTTTTAAAAGCATTTAAAGTAAACGCACCTTTAAAATTTGAGAAATAAAATGCTTCTCTGGGGAAAGTTTTCTCCCACTTTGATCGAACAATCGATACTTGGTCCGAGAATTGCATTCCATCGAAATCTGAGTACATTACAAAGAGCTGGGCAATTTTAACAGATGAAAGTGACGTAACAACGTTAATTACACGTCTGTAAATTTCTGAGTCCGGAGCAGCTCAGGACGGGCCTGTATTATGGACTCGTAATAAATTGTGTATCAAATAGTTTGGTCTTCCCCTAGTGACGCCATGACCCGCGTCAAACGCGCGCATGTATTAAACTTCTACTGCCAGCTCAACGGTGCATCAAATTGTTCTGCGTCATATTATCCTTGCATCAAATTTTCTCGCAGCGCATTATCCTCCCGTCAATGTTAACAAACCTCAATGTAGAAGTTTGATGGATTATAATTCAACAGATTGGACAAATTATTGAATACTGATCCTCTTTCCGGATATTCCTGAATACTCTTTCCTGAATGCTGATTCCAATCCTCTTTCACTTTATCCCAGTCTTGTTATTCCATTCATATCGATGTTTTTTTTATAATTTTATTTGTAAGATATTCAAATTCGATTTTGATTTATTAGGTACCTAGTTCTAATTTTTCTAGTAATTTATCTAGTTCTAAAAATTAGTATTATTTAATAAGAGAATTGATCTGAAAACTAATGGTATTTATTGATTTTTGAAACTATTTGGGAAAGTACAGAATAATGAAGATCTTAAATGGTTCCGAGTCGTATTTAAGTAAATATGTAAAATCAGTCTATTAATTGAAATTATAATTGATTCTGTTTAATTGAAATTATGTAATGTATAAATAAACTAACACTTTGAAATATCGGATGGCTTGATTACATGTTTATGACACCAATATCTGCTCTGTTTCGCAGAAAATTATTACTAAAATATATCATACACCTACCACAAACTATATAGTGGTTTATTATAGTGTCAGATAACATTTTTACATTTTTGTTATCAAGTGCATACCATTATGAATAACATTTGAAATGACACCGAATTTCATTCTGGATGAATAAAATTTGGATTACGGCGTAGTCAGGAAAATTTAAGTCCTTTGTTGGTCCAATTTTTGGAGAAAATGTTTTTATTGGATGATTCTTTTGACATTTTTATTCTTATTTATGCGAGTGCCTTATTTCCTAAACAAAAATAACTGAATAAAAGTAATTTATTATTCGGTCTTGCTTCCAATATCATAGTGATATTTAAATGCTTATGCCAATGTTTGGCAAGTAATCGAATATCACTTTTATTAAAGAGAATACATTTGATTTGCTTATCAACGAGCAATGTCATTATTTAATATTTTTATTTAAAGATTTATTATCTGTAAAAATATTTTATCTCGCTATTTTCATTTTTTTTTTATAATCCATAACTTTTATCTGTTGGAGGAAAGTCTCAATTTTTATGAATTAAAATGCAATTTAAAAATCGTATTCATCTTTGCATTGGTATATTCCCAAAACATAATGTACTCCACTTTTTGAAATGTCTATATTTTAACAATTAAAAATAATAAAAGCCCTTTGTATAATTTTTTAAATGTTGAATTTTGATAGGATTAAATGATTATGTTAATTTGATTGATTTAGTCTTTTCGTTATAAGGCTCTCAAATATTGTTGCGATTTTAAAGAGAAGATTTCATTTGGTGTGGTTGTAAAACTACTTAAAATATGAATTTTATTTTTTGACGGAGTAAAGGTAGCATTAAACTTCTTTATCACGGCAAAAATTGCAGCAAAAGGAAAAGAAAAGTTTCATATCATTTTCTGTTATTTCACAGATAAATCGACTCTTTTTCTTGGTATTCATTAGCATTCATTCTTCCAATCCCTCATGGGAGTAAAACAATCAGATAATTATAGTAATAGTCATAGGATTATAGCGAAGGAAGATTCATTTCATCGGGGAGAGACTTCCTAGTCTATGACATGTATTTCAGTTGTCCCAAGTGACAGCGAAAGGTAAAAGTTCCGTTAGCATTGGAAGAGTTTGTTAAGACCAAAACAATCCCAATTTATAAAGGAACTTCATCAATAAATACATAATGTTTGGAAATTTTGAGTAGTGCTATGATAATATTTTCATAAATATAGATTAGGTTAAATGTTTGAAAAAAACAAGGAATTTGGTAATGCATTATTGCCCCTTAAACGAAGGTAATTTTAGAGAAGAAAATTTAAAAGAAAACTTTAAGCTTAAAGTTCGTAAGATGAGTTTATCCATTTTTCTGATGTTCTATAATTTTGTAATTTAATTTGTTCATTATTTTGATTTACAACAAATTATATTAATATTTT
This sequence comes from Argiope trifasciata, assembly GCA_026543055.1. Lineage (NCBI taxonomy): Eukaryota > Metazoa > Arthropoda > Arachnida > Araneae > Araneidae > Argiope > Argiope trifasciata. The sequence continues at coordinate 457,356 of JAPMOQ010013963.1, forward strand.
CCAAAACTTACTAGCAGTCAATCGATCAATTTCATTGAATTTTCTATCCATATGAGTAACGCCATCTATCGTTGAAATCAGAAAAAATTATCACAAAATCCGCAATATCAATAATGAATTATGAATTAAAGAAAAGAAATTGGGAAAAAATTATTTAAATAATTTTAATTTTTAAAAAATAATAAGATTATAATAAAAAAATTTTTTATTTGATTTGATTTTAAGAGCAGAACTCATTTCATTTGAAAGTTTAAATTATTTTTATTTTGGTGATGTTGTGTCCACGTTACCACGGAAAAGAAGTGCAATAGCTTCTGAGAGTAGAGGCCTCTGATTTTTCTTTTGTATGCATATTTCAGAATAAGAATTCACTATTATACTTATATAAAAATAAAACGACACTATTTTGCTAGTTTCTCATAGTAATTTGTTTACATTTATAAGGAAATAAATGAACTTTACACTCCAACATTCAGTTACGAATATATTTGAAAAAGAAACATTCCACTAAAAATGAAAATATTAATAATAATTTTTAACAATTTCCAATAACTTGAAGTTAGGTTATTCAAGTTTTTAAAGAAAAACTATAAACATTTTAACATTATAATAAAGAAAAGAAAATAGCCTGAGAATACTCTAATAATACCCTGTCTCAGATGTCTCATCATTTAAATTATCATTAACTCTTATTCTTGATAACAATATGATCCTATCTATAAAAGCTAATTAGATAAAGCCAGAGAAAAATAACAAAAGCATTTATTAATTTATCTTCGATTTAAGACTGTCTTCAAAAGTGTCAAAAAATCTAGCAGCTGGAAAAAAATTATTTTTTAATTATATTTTGCTCCGTTGATTTAATTATTGGGGAATTCTTTTTCTAATAAAAATAAATGAACAGACAGGATAACAGATCCCCGATTTGTGTCAGATAAAAGAACATAACTACGGCATTTATAGACTGGAGTGTGAGAATTTTTTAAAATATACATTTCTTTTTTTAAAAAAAATTTTAAGCTAATTTAGTTTCCAACACTTTAGAGATAAAAGAAAATTAAAAGATTTCCTATCAGAAAACACTGCAGGCAAAAGAACTGAATTACTACTTGCTTATTTTACTGCAAATATCGGAGTTCTACTGCACTTTTTTGAAAGATAAAGAATTTGATTGAAGAACAACATAAAAAAATTATTTTGTTAACGTATTTTCTTTGTTTTTCAAATTTGAAAACTATGCGTCTTTTTGTTAGCATCAAATGCTCTGGTTTTTTATAGTAAATAAAAGACTGATCTTTAGTCTACAGCACGAAATTGTTTTTCTTTTAGAAACTATGTTAGTTACTTTGATAAAAAACTAAGGATCATATTTGTTGTTGAATACACTTTTTTAATTTATAAAATTCGAAATTTTTTAAGGAACCGTGTTTCTTTCTTCCTGCTTGGGTTTTTGTTACGTAAATGTTTTTATTTTTATTTTTTTATCTATTTGATTGATTTAGATGTTTCTTAATGGTTCTTTATAAATAAATTATTTAAGCGGGTCATCGCTTCCCAACCTATTAGGTAAAATATTAATAATGAGATCATTACTTATAGGATGGGCTATAAATTCTTATTGACCGAGAAATATTCAAAATGGACTTTATTATAAGAGTTCCATACATTGTCGTTATAATTTTATTGAAATCAATCGGACGCTGTATGATAAGGTATTCTTATTCGTGGGCAGTCACTTGAAGATAATTTCTGATATTTATGCGTAATTATTCATTTATCACATCAATATTAGTGAGCTATCAAAAATGCCGATAGTATGCTTATAGAGCATCATCGACGTGAACCTTGATTGGAAAACTATTAAAATAATTTTGTGGAAGAAATTGGGGTATCGTGGAAACTTGATAGAATTAAAAAACGTGGTAGAATTAAAAATTTATATTAAATAATTCATTTCCTAATGAAACAGTGTTTTTGCATATTACAAATAGTATTTTTTTTATCAATCATATACATAATTACAATTTTGAACTAAAATATTTAAAATTAATTGCTTGTTTCCTTGTAGTATATTTTTTTACAGATTACTAAAAAGTACATTAAATAATTATTGTGTTATTACATTAAGAATCAGGCAACATGACATTGCATCAATGAAGCCGACTGAGGTTCATTTGCTAAGTGTTTTAATTAATATCTCACTCTTAAAGAAACGAAAAGTACGAAACTTCACATTGCTCTGTTATTTTAGGGAGTTTCCTCTCCCCACCATAAAGTTCGGTAATATCTTCGAAAAATTAAAACACTACCTCTGATGAATACATGTCCATTAATATGATGTAGCTGCTTTTGGCATTTTACAAGCCCGCAGACGGACATTATCAGGATTTAACGCGAAACGAGCTTCTCTTGTTATTCGGTAGCGCGAACTAGGTCCAAGAGTACCACTTACTTACTTCATGCTTCATATTCTCTTGCACAACCCTTTTTTACAGGGTGGCATATTCACACAACTCGCACAGAAGAGCAACCATGCCCGAACCGGGGTTCGAACCCGGGACGCGCGGACGACACGCTACCCCTATACCAAGACGCCGACCCTTTTACAATGTTGCATATCTGATCATCAATGGCACTGAGGTAAAATCCACCTCGAATGGGGATCGTAAACTCCATTCTACCCAAGAATCACCTCTCTTACAGTACTTTTCGCCTTCTACATTAAAGGTGGGTCTCGGTGACCTAGTGGTAAGGTCTCAGCTTGTGAGCCGTAGGGTTTCAGATTCGAGACCCGATTCCACTGAAGAACCGTCGTGTTAGGAAGTTTGCTGCACTTCAAATCTCTTAGGGTCAAACGTACTCTCCCTGGTGTGGTGTGGAGAGGAGAGCGCCAGCTCAGATTTTGCCCTCGTCATCAGACTGCAGTTCAAAATTGCGAGGTCCGTCTCATAATATCCCTAATGTTCCTTTACCACGGAATGTTAATATAACTAAACTAGGCTAAGCCTATATTTGAGATTCCTCCTACTGTGGGATTCTCATTTCAATCAAAAACATTAAATAACAGAAAAAATAGCTTTTGCTATAGGAATTTTTTAGGTGAAATAGCATGGCAGTTCGGGTCCCGATTATTGCATGGTTGTTCTGTGTTCTATCAGTGAGATGTATGAATGATCCCCCCCCCCTGTAAAAAGGGGTTGTGCAAGCGAATGTGTGTATCACCTTCATTTCAGCTAGAAGTCAAATTTCTGCACTCTGGGTGCTCAGGGGTCTTTACCCTTAGATGCTACTGTACACCATTTCCGTAGAAACACGGACACGACATCATCATCATCAATAATAAGATTAATCTAATAACAAGATTTTTATTAATATTATAATAATAATAAGATTAACCTAGTAATAAAATATTTAGTGATATATTTTAATTAGTATAAGTTATTAAAATGGCAAAAATTATGTTTTCTAAAGAAGTTTAGAAACAGAATACTTTTCTAAAAATGGCAGTCTAACGAACGGTAAACCAGAAATGTAAAACTTATATACATTTTGAAGTGTGTAACCATTTTAATACATATACAAATATAACGAGAAGATAAATTGCAATTCACCATAAAATTCAAATCCTCAATGACAACAATCAGTCTCAATTTTAGCGCAATTAATGGATCTCCCCTCTTTGCCATTTAACACCTGAAATGAAATGCAATTCAGTGACACGTTCTCCCGATCATATAAATTCACCCCTCAACGCTACACAAGATCATACGAATTTCGCAACCTGCAGTTTATGCATTTAAAGGTTAGTTTCCTGCCTGTAGCAAGCAGCACGTGGCATTTGAAATATTTGGAGGAACAGTCGAGACACGTGACGTGCTTCTGATTATACAAACTGGGAACAGAGAGGTTTGGAGTTTAAATTCAACGAATACTTTAGAATTTTGCATGCTAGTGTGGAATAGCAGTTATATTTTATATCAACTGGTTGAGATATAATTATCTTTATTTAGGATATATGAATTATGGCTATTTTTTATTATGACAGCCATAGATATATTTTCATCCATTAGAGACAAATGAACAATATGGTAATAAATAATCAAATCAAATAAATGAAATAATATTAAAATAAAATAAGTGACAAATAAAATAAAATAAGTAAAAAATGTAATAAAATGAATTAAATAAGTAAAAGTAGAATAAAATGAATAAAGTAAGTAAAAAATAAAATAAAATGAATAAAATGAGTAAAAAATTAAATGAACTAAATAAAATTAAGATAAATAGAACAGCACATGCTAAATATTATATTTTAATCCAATAGTGACAAATAAACAATGCATTAATAAATAATCAAATAAATAAAATTAAATCAAACAAATAAAAAAAGTAAAAAATAAATTAAATAGATAAAATAAGAAAAAAATAAAATTATACGCATGAAATATGTATTAAATCAAATAATATCTGCGAAATGGAAGATATTCAGAATTTTAATTCAGAGAAAGTATTAGATTTTTATCTGAATGTGACTATTTTTCAAATCAAACAACTGCTTTTGATTTAATAATAGATTTTTGATAAGTCAGTAAAGGTTATAAAATTTTTTAATAAAAATTACATAAATATTTTACATTAATATACTAAATAGGATATTTCTTTTAAAATTATAAAGTTTAATATTAAAAAGAAGAAAATAAACATGAAGAAAAAATATTTGTCTTGAAATATAACAGGATTGTATCCCTATATTAATTCCAGGGATAATTGCAAAGTGATTAATATCTGAAGATAATATACATTTGAAGTTTTAATCTAGCAACTGGTTCAAACTTATTAGTAAGCTTTGAACTTAATTTGAGTTTTGATAAACGTTGTACTAAATTAATTTATTAGACAGATATCAAATATTTTCATACACCGATAAAAATAAATGTTCACAAAAACCTAACTTCTAAAAAATACAAGAGATCTTTTTTACATAAACAAGAAATGCTTCGAATATTCATTTTATCTGATATTAATTCAGTATTTAAAAAGTCTTTGCGATAAAACGAGAAATTTCCAATTGCTTTAGATAAAAATCATTTATATATTTTAAGATAAGTTGATATTATGTCAATTATTTAAGTTCAACATCAACTAAATCTTGACACTTTGGCCTACGGTAAAGTTAAATCAAGGTTTAAAAAATAAATACACATTTTTTCAATTTTTAGTTTAAAGATTACAATCTTTCATACCACTTTTCCTCTGGCCACAGTTACTAATTACACTTCCTTCTTAGCGTTTTCTTTCCATTCTTTTTCCTTTCAAAAATAACATTTCTAAGGAAATGAAATCAAAAATGTTTCAGACAAGACATAATTCTCGTAAGCCTTTTTATTTTGAATCACGTTATGAAAAAATTAAGACATGTTATTCGGAAGATATTTAATTACTGACAACTTTCTAATAAAAAAGAATTAAACTTTTCCAGAATATAATTTAATAATTTCAATCCCAGCTAGGGAAAGAATACTTCTAGATTTTAATCAGGATGGATAGTATCAAAATGAATAATTAATTTAATAAAATTTGATTAGCTTCAAAATTATGTCAAGATAAGATAGAAGCTTGTTTTGAGTTTATAAATAGCCGCAGGAAATTTTCTCACATTATTTTGATAACAAACAACGAACACAATAATTTCGTGAGCAAATTAAGAATATAAACTATCTAATGCATAAAATAAAAAAAATGTTTTAACAGTTTATTTGAATTTTAAATTGTGCAATTCATAGACACAAAACAAAATATATTTGCCATAGGAAAACTTTTACTCTTAATTAGACGTAAGAATTTTCTACGGTCGATGAAAATAGCTATGTTATGTTAAGCTAATGATTATTAATAAACAACCATTATTAAATGAAATTTTTTTTTAAAACTTAGATTAAATAAATTGAATTCTGAATCTTTATTGTTCACGAGAATTAAAATTTCAGCAGATCCAATAGAATGAAAGAATATGAAATAATTATAATAAATGGAATAGTACTAACCGATGAAAAAATAACTTGCAAAAACTATTTCAAAAAGCATTCATTGAAATTTTTTGACCTTCAAAGAATTTATTTATTTAATTAAAAATTATTACGAACTATTATTATTTTGATCTTTTAAAATTATTACGGTATTACAACAAGGTTCTTTTATTAAAACTAAAGAATGCGAAATTCACATCTAAATATAAAACAATAGAGTTCTCTGATTTCTATCGCAAGTTTATTTTCAAGATCTTTAGTACTTTTCTAACCAGTTTGTGAAACATCTATGAAAAAGTTTCGAAATACCTTCACATTGTGCCACTGTCAGAGAAGTTCCAAAAATGGCTTCAAGTTTGTATTGAAGAAACCTGAAAATACAGAAGGCAGGATTTGTTTTTCCAGTCTCATATTTCAAAAGTAGTTCGATTCAATCAATTCTCTCAAAGGTTGATTCAATCATATAGCTATACGAATAAGTTCGTTTTCTTTAGAGATTCTTATAAAAATATTTTCAATCTCTATTCGATCTAGATATGCTGTTATTATTTTCCTGATTTTCTTTCGGATGGTAGTGTAAGATTTCGTTTTGAAGTTCAATCTCTTTCTGAACTTGAAAGACTGCCAATATCCTTGTATAATATATTCCAGGGATCAGAATGGAATCCTTTTGGATCATGTGGCAGTAAAACATTTAAGTCTATTGTCAATATTGTCCAGAAAGGTCTATATATATACAGCTATTTTGCAATCGATAATTGTTGAACTAAACATTTGGTATTCTTCAAAATTGACATGAAGGTTATATCAAGAATTCAAAACTCTGTTATCTGTCCTTTAAGAAAGGATTTTGATGCAGATATTAAAAATTATTAATGTTTTCTCTCTCTCGCCTCGCATATATATATATATATATATATATATATATATATATATATATATATATATGTTCTGTTTGGAGACTGAAGAGTGGGATTAATTACTTTCCGAATGGCATAATGAGAAACAATTGTCGATAAAAACCAATAGTTGATAATACTGGAGGTCACCGATGTCATTTATTATCATGCGGACTTGCCTTTGTAGTAGTATATTTTTATCAAAATCTGTTTATTTTCGAATCTTCTTATAAATGAAGATTTTCAGAAGTCATTTGAATTTTTTTACTTATTAATTTTTGCTTTAATACGCCTTTCAATTCGTGTTGATGATTATATATTAGAAATCAAACAGCAATTATATCATTTATAGTATTTGAAGACCAACAAAGTGCCATTGCATTTGAATATCCTTAGAGTTATTTCCATAAATTATTTCAGTAATGAACATTTGATATTTATTTTGAACCTTTATTAAATCATAGATCGTGCTTGTTACGCAACCATAAAATATCTTTAGTATCTAAAAGGAATTTTTCTTGTATGTTGCTTTTACAGTTCGAATTAAATCTCCGCGACTATCATTTTAGTTTATATCAGTCTAAATGTCATGAGATAAGATCCACTAGACATAGAGCGGAGGATGTTTTAAAAATCTGAAAAGCAGTCTACCGCTTAATAATATTTATGCAAAATATAGTTTGTCATCCTGCTGAAAAACAAGAACATTTGTATGAAAGGATGCTTGAACGTATGTTTCGTAACATAGATAAATAAGTCTGGCATATCTGTCTAACATTTCAAATGATATATTAGGCAACAAGTTGAGTATCATAATTGCTTTTCATGCCAATACAGAACCGCGATATGAATAGTGAGATGGAAGAACTCTTTTTTTTATCATTTTTAAAATTCGTCAAAAATAAGAAAAACCCGCCCTTTCATACTGAATTTTTTTTTAACTTCGAAAATTGTTTCTCTTCTCAGAATTTCAATTCGTACGCTCTTTCTCAATGAATGGAGGCTGCATTTTACATTCTAGTTTGAATCATTTACGTTTCTTAATTACCCTTCTGATGGCAAAAATTGAAGCTCTAAATCAGAATAATGCTTTGACTTTTGAAGCCTTTTCTTCAGAAATCCCTTTGACTGGTTGAGTCAAATTACATTTATGTTTGGTTAAAGCGATACTGTCATGATTTTTCAAAAAAATAAACCAAAATTAGTATTAACGTCCTTAGTGAAAACCACAAGAATTTAAATAGAATTCTATTTTAATACATTCGAAACAGTGAAGTTGCTCATGCTATTAGGTGCTTACGACATTATTTCTAGAGATTGCAAAATTTCCCTGAAATACTTGTTTTGTATTTCTTTTGAATTAAAAGGAATAAAGCATTATTAATGTCAAAATGTATTTCTAGCAAATAGAATCGAAATAATATTATATATATATATATATATATATATATATATATATATATATTCACTTTTACTGCTGTGAAATTGCAACAAATTGATCATTGAAGAATGAAGATAATTAAGTAAAACCTCCTGATAATGAACGTCTTGTTTTTTAATATTTAAAACAGACGGATTCATGCTTCAAAAATAAAATATATCAACTATCTGCAAATTTTTAAATTGAATTATATCGCATAGAAAAGTAAAATATACTAAGGACACTGTTATATACTAAGTAATATTCATATATGTACTCATAATATATATTTATCCTTAATTATTTAAGTAATTGACATTATTATTTCACAGCTGTGTTTCAAATTAAAATTGATCGATTTTTGAAATTGTTATTTAAAGTTTGTCAGAAAAAGGCTTCTTATAAAAACACAAATGAAATAGTTTTCACAAAACTATACTTTCCTCAATGAATTGATTCTATTGCTTAAAATTTATTAACTCATAATTGATTTATGGTGAAAATTATTCAAAATATACTTGTTTGGGAAATTATCATCAATCGTATAATACCAAAATTATGTAATAATTGTGTTTCTATATTTTTTAGTTATTATCTCATATTCTTTATGAAATCCTGGTATTTCTTATTAGAGCCGTAAAATAAAACAGACTTTAACTATCATTGTTATAACATTTTCAATCGAATTGTAGTTTTATATTGGACAATTACAAATAATCATAAAATTTTTATACGGCTATTTATTTTTAATGATGTAAACACGCTTTATTGTTAATTTGCAAGATACTGAATTTTTAAAAATTGTAACAAGTATGGTACATAATGTTATATAGTTTTGTTTCTATGTAAATAATATTTAATTTATTCAGTATTCGGGGATTTTTAAATTAGAATAAATAAAAGATTAGTTTTAACTGTGAAAGAACAGAGTTTTAAGTAGATACGGGACTCATTGAATTACTGATTAGCTATTTACCATATAAAAAAATCACTGGAGGCATATATTTAAGATAAATTCTACTAGAAGAAAGGAAAAATGATTCTTTATCTATTCAGTAAACTCCGAGAAATACATTTTACAATGCCGAAATAAGAAAAATTACAACGAGTAAAGCATTTGAATAGCTATTTCAAACGCAAAACATTGATTGCTTCATATGATTAATTTGAAATTACTCTAGAAATTTTAAATTTAGATTCACGAAATAACAGTTTTGTAACCTTGTTACTAATTACTTTTTTAATGATTATTTAATTTTTCTAACGATTCATTAATGAAAGAAAATGTATCAAAATGCCTCCAGAAATTATGAAGTATTATTTTAATCATTGGCACTGAAATATTTAAGGAAAAATCAATTATTATTTTGATAAATTACAATTTTTCTGCTTTTTAAAAATGTAATAAAAGCGGTAATGATGTGTAATATTATACTGACTTCTAATTTTAACTTCATTTTTAAATCTTTGAATATTCGTCAGTATATATTTTATTAGACTTTATTCATTTTAACTTATAGTTTGAATGCATAATTAGCATAATAGTTTTAAAATGATTTCTTTTCTATATTAAATTTAAAAAAATAATAAATTGAATGATTTAATATTTTCATAACAGGAATTACCGAAAAAAGATCAAATTATTAAAGAACAAGCAAAAAATAAATGATGACAATGCCAATTTTTTAAAAATTATTTAATCATATTCAATACATAAAAATGTAAAAGTTAATCATTTCTTGTATCAGAAGTTTACATTTTATTTATAATTAAAAATAAATATATTTATATATAAAAATTTTAAATGGAGTTTTCTCCATATTGTGTTTTTTCTTCACTTTTATGCAGAAAAATTACTAAAAGGTTTCCATTTCAGTTAAGATCATTTTTTAAAATTTTTAATCGTGATAGATATGATAAAATATTTGTATGAATTAAATATTTAATTGTTTAACTCTTTATTTTGAAATTAAAAATGCCAATAAAAATTCTAGATGAGATGTATATTGAATGCTATGAGTAGTTTTCTGTAATATGTTTCAGGAAACATCAAACAACAATTGAAGAAAAAATCTTCCTATTTGAAAAACTATTTAAAACTACTATTTGAAAACATTTTAAAAGATGAATTTGGTTTGAAATTCAATTTGAACAACAGAGATAAATCAAAATACTTTTTTATGTTTTAAATTTAATTTTTTAAAATTTCTAATATATTTTTCTGAAATTTCATTAGTTTATTTTTCTGGAATTAAAAGTATTTCTTTAATTCTATACTAAGAATTTACTTATATGCAATTTTTCAATTATAAGGAAACTTCGTCAGAACACCAAAATAATAATAATAATAATAATAATTTATTGTACTCAACAATATAATATGACATTATATAAGAAATTTTTTTGTAGTTGATTCAAAAATAAATTATTTCCTTTTAAAAATGACATTATCCAACTAGGATAGAGAATCAACCTTCTATAAACCATATAGATAATACCAAATATAGCTCAATTTCCCTTGAGGGAAAAATACATTACTCGATTTTGACTGGCTTATTTATTATGCAACTTTCTATATACCTCAGTCCCAAATAACGAAAATGTAACACTCTCTCCACTTTTATTGACAAGCCGAAACTACATAGCAATCATAACGCAGCAGGTGAAATAACCAGCGATAACTAATTCCAAGCACCATATGTTTCAATAGCATCCATAAATAATGTGTCACTACGAATTAATTTTATCAGTTTCGTCTATGGGAATCAGCAGGAAGGTAGTAAACAACGAAATAGTGATGCCATCATCAGTGGTTGTTTGTCGCCCAGTCAGTCTTTATTTCTTGGTACTTTGTTTTTCGCGTATGATAACGTAACCTCATATGCAGTCGCAGATGATAGTACGCTACATGCATAATGTATGACATATAAACGCCTAAGCTTGCTGAAAATAAGGTTTTCGAAGGCATTTAATAGAGTAGCATATATTTCTAGCTGAATGGGAATTGTATAAGGTAAAATATTTTCATGAGCAAATATAACTTAGATTCTGGAAATGCAAATTTATATGCTGTTATTGAATTTATATTATTTTAAATAACTGGATTTGCAAAAGGGAATAAAATGAAACTCCGGATCAAGTTAAAAAAAAATTGAAGTTATAAGTAATATTTTATTTTAAGCTCTCATTTTTACATTTTGGTAAATGTTTTATAAACAAATGGAAATTAGAGTGTCATTTGTATTTAAAAATTTATAATAATATTTATTTAAATGCCTAATATTTCTTGTATCTTAGATAAATATAAAATATATTTTATATAATTATTAAAATTTTTAAAAGTATTTTTGAATTAATTTGTGATAATTACTCTTTTATACAAATGAAACATTTATGGAAAAGACAATATAAGTAGATAAAAAATGCTTATGCTTTCTTTACAAGTAAATTATTTATAAATGCTTTATTACATTTTAGCTAACCATTGAAAATCTTATTTTTCCCTGAAGAACATACTTTCACGATTAATGTTAAATTAAATTGATTTGTTTAAAAAAATTAAGTACTAGTAGTTAATTTTATGCAAGAATGCTCTTTAATCAGTTATAATTATCTTAAAATAGATTTTAAAACTTATAAATAGTTTATTTCTTTACTACTGAATTTTATATATTTAACAATCATTTATAATATATTTTAATTTCAAAATTCACGATCCCTTATAATATATATGTAGATTTCAATATTATTTTCATTTGATTTTAACTATAATCCTTATTGACCGTATTTAGAATATTTAAATTGATTTTTATAATGATTTAAATTTTAACAAAAATAAATAGCATGAAACTAAATTTTTTATAGTGAACGCTATCAAAGCTGAGCATAAAAAATAATACCATACTTATCTTCTCAGGTCTTCAAAAAAGTAATTTGATAAAGCTTGATTTTTTTAAACAAAATGCTTATTGCTAGAATGCATTTTACTAAAATCCAACAATTATTTTGTGTCTGCAGGGTAGATTATTTTGACGAATTCCTGAGATTTTGACATGCCAAAAACAATTTTTTAGAATCACAACGAAACACACATAAAGAAAACTCCATAAAGTTTTGATTTTATCAAAAACCAAGAAAACAAACCCCAGAGCCTCCTTTCTCTCTATCAAATGTCCTTCATTTTACCTGGAGAAACAATCGCAATTTCAAGTTTTCTTTCCACCTCAAAAACTTTTCCGGAATCCAGTTAAATTTCATTTTCGACAAGCATCTCTTTCCCCAGTGCTTATATTTTATATTAAATCACTGCCTCCAGAAAGCTCATTCAACACCTCTTGGAACTCAGTTGATAGTACGCTGAAATAAAATCCACATTACTCAAAGTCACTTACTCGGAGGCTCGTGGGAACAAACAATTTAAAACTCAGTGATAAAATTCTCAAACCAATAACTATTTACATAACGCATTACCGCGAACTAGCCCCAATGCGTTGCGATGCTATTCAACCCTCGCTTTACGGCTTCACTGAGTTTTATGCCCTCATTTTTAATGCCGTTTTCATTGGCAAGTGGGTATGCTGTTTCGGGTCCTGTACGAATAAAACGACGCCACACAGACGCCACTTCAGAGAGTCCGGTTTTATGATCGCGAAAACAGGACAATGGATTCTTGAAGACACAAAAGGTGTAAATCGGATTCTTGAATAATGAGGTGATATATTTCGCGAGTTGGTGTCAGCACTCCCACAGCAACGCACATACCAGTCCTACAGCTCTGACTTCCCACCAAATTGTGTACGCTTCGTTCAGGAGAATGTGTTTAATTATTTTGTACTAAATTTTATTCATTAGCTCTTGTTAATTAAAATGCAATTGATTTCCCCAAGTTTGTTGAAAAGCGGAAGGAGATAATTTTATTGATAAATGATGAATTATCAATATAAACTTTATTTATGCCGTATAGACATTCTCAAGACCTAATCAGGATTTGAGACTGCAGATGATAGCTATGCAGTTATTTATTGCAGAACATTTCGATTCTTTATTCCAGAATTTATGTGTGAGATTAGAGCCTAAGGAAGAGTTAATTCCACTCTTCATTGAATTCAGGCCAGTTGATTCAAAGGTCATAAGCTCTGAGAATCTATGGGAGACTGAATGCTAAAGAACGATAATTAATCAAAGAATATTCTGAGAATTTATTCCTCGATTATATACGAAATCTAGAAAATGCATTAATTTAGAACCAATTCTTCAATGCTTTTAATGACTTCATAATTCAAGAAAGATTTCGTTATACGAATGAAATATTTTGTGGTTTCAAGAAATGATTTAAGAAATAATTAAAGGTTCTGAAATATGGACAGTGAGAATTCTTCCTTATAAGGCATATATAAACATTAAAACTTGACTTGCTGGAATTGATATTATACAGTATATCATTTTTAAAAATGATACTATTCTATTTTTTGATTAAATAGTAGTACTACTTGATAATTCTACTATTTGATTTAATCAAAAATAATTCTATTTAAAATTTTCGTGCAACTTTTTACCACGAGTCATAAACGTTGATAAAACATGACAAATGAAAATATTGTATCAAAAAGTTTATAAAATGAAATTTTAAATCATATCTTGCGTTTGGCGCAGCAAAGTAAAAAACGCTTTTTGAGCTTCTAAACACCATTAAATCAATCAATCAATTATACAATACATGTTGAATAAAACATATTGATCAGCATAATATGATTGTGACATTGATTTTAATATGTGCAATTTCAAAAAAATATTGAGAGTTACTAATGTTTATAATTCTGTTCTGTTCTGTCTAATGCCACTTGGTCAAACCAAGCCGAATGAGAAGTAGATCTTTCGAATTAAAGCAGAAGTGTGAGCTTTTCGTTGTTAACGAGCACCGTTAAGGTGAAAGTAAGACTTTGCGCGAACACACACTACACAACCCTTTTTAGGGGGTGGTCGAACTGCTTCATACATCCGCAAATCAGAATTTTATATCCAAATCAGAGACCGACTCATTTCTGATTCAGCACCCCCATAGATATAATTTGTTATGGAAACTTGGAGGACTTTGTAGCCACGACATAATTAACGTGCCCCAACTGCCATTAACCAACAAGGCGGTCTTTGGCTAAGACAAGTACAGAGCTCCCTACCTTTCGGTTATGAGACTGACGCTCTACCAACCAGGCTACAGCGGCCCTTAATTTTTATAATAAAATGAAGCATACATATATTGATTTTATTGTTAAATAGAATTTCAGTTTGGTTTACCAAACCCAAAAAATATTGAACATATTTAACAAATTTTCTGAGGAATTATTAATTTAATGAAATGAATCTGCATTTAAGTATATTATGACCAAAAGAATCGCCGGAACTCTATTAATTAAAAAATATGAAATATTCACAAGAACATATTTCGTCAGAGTGCAAAAAAAGAAATATTTTGATTTAAAAAAAATGGCACCATTATTACTTTGAAGATTTCGTATATTCACTTGATATTTTAAACAGTTGACAGCATTTTAATAGAATTTTGAAAAAACATGCCAACGAAAAATTTCGCACTTTAAAAGTCCTGGAAAATATTTAGATGTTTTCACTGCCTAATTATGCAGATTCCCTTATTTTACTATAAAAATATTTCAAGATAGTGTATTAAAATTTTTTTTCCTAGAACTATCCTTCTTTAAGAGAGAAAACTCAATCAGAATTTTGGGCTAAAAGCCCTTTTACTTCCTAAGAATCTTTTCAAAATATGAATATAAAAATTAGAAATTTGCATAGCACATATTTTTTTTCCTCTCTGCTGATAACATACATTCAATTTACTCCTATTGATCAAACTACATAATTTTTTTAAAAATTCGGTTCTCTAAAATGTAAAGTAAACAGTAAAATTCAGACACTAAAGTTATTACCAAAAATAAACACATGAAGAAGTGAAGAAATAAATTAAATTGTGGCTTTAATAGAAAGAAAAGTTTAAGAGCTTTATCACATGCTAGTTGATATCCAGCATCGCTAGAGATTAAAATCATTTCGTGGAAGATATTTTAAATGTTAAATCTACTTTCATATAAAATATCGTAATATAGAAAATCTTTTTATGCACAGTTTTAATTAGAAATCAGAATATCAATTTAAGGGATTGATTTTTCTAAAACCACTGACATCAGGTTTTCTTCAGAAATTATTAAAGATTTTTTTTAAGTAGTACTGCAAATTTTTCTCAGAAATGCTGAAGTTTAAAAAATATTTTGGTATGGATATTAGATTTCAACTTAGTTTTAAGCTTGATTGAATAATTACTTTAAAACTAATAAAATTAACGGCGAATGTCTTATTAAAACAAAAACAAACATTTAAAAAAACATTTGCATTTAAAATAAAAAAAAAATTTAAAACATGTAAAAAAAGTAGAATCTTGGTTTTTTTGAATCAATATAACTTTTAATCATTTTTGTTTATTAAAAAGTTGACATTGTCTGTCCTCACATTTAAAACTAAAATAAATATAAAAAATTTGATTGAATTTTGCCCAATACTTTAGTATAAGAGATGAAATACACACACCCACATCTCTCTCTCCCTAAACTTCAATTTTTATTGGGGTAATAAATCGTAATAAGTTGGGAAATACTTAAGAATGTACTAATACTTTAATGAATTAAATTTAAAGAAATATATGTCACTCTTTGAACAAATCAAGTGAACAGCCCTTGTTAAAAAGACATAATTTATTTATAAGATTTTTTCTCTTCACATGCTTTCATATTAGCAATATTTCTTCATATACATATAAATGATATATTTCTTTCCCTTTTCTATTTATGAATCAAGCTCGTTGGTGTTTTGAGCATAGTGAAATTATGATGTATTTTTTCAAAGCGCAGCAAAACAGAATCCAGAAATAATGCGCAATCAAATCAGCTGCAAAGCCAAACTATTTTGACAAAATTCGCTATTTATCTCCATTAGAAAGACTTTACTTTGTCTCATGTCGAGCAAACAGAAACATACTCTAAAAGATCAAGAACAGAGCCAAAACATTTGCTCAGAGCTCAGTTCAAGTAGTTTGCTCATGCCAGAGCCCGGTATTCAAACAAGCTGAAGAATTACACAGCGTTTGAGATCCCTTCAAAGCATTTGTTTCGCCGAAGCCTTTGGCTATTTGCCATGTAATTTTTTCGCGATGTTGTGATGCCGATGATAAAATGAGTTTAAAGAGGAAATATCTTTACATTTCACACACGCGCGCGCGAGTGTCATAGTAAAGATCAGCGTAACACCATTCCCAGAAAACTGGGTTATAGAAAATTCGTCATCGTAAGAATCGAATTGTTTGCCCTTTTAGCCAATACTTTTGCAGTTTCTTCGATTGTAACATGCTGTTGTAGTTTTTGGAACAAATGCAGAAAATATGAAACCAATAGTTGGCAAATAATTCGAGCACTTGTGTGCTATTGATCAGATGCATCAAATAATTTTTGAAACTTGAATTTAAGTATGCCATTAGATTTGATTTAATATTTAGTGATTTTTCTTCGCTATGAAGATTTATTTTACCTTAAATTTTTTTTTTTTTCATATGTAAAGGAGATTAAGGAATAAATTTTTATTTTACTCACACATGAGCTGTTCCCTTGTAGCACACATATATTATACAATAGTGTTTAATATTATAGAATATTGTTTAATATTACATAATATCCCACGATATTGTACAATATAGTGCAATAGGCTGTACTGTGTTATAGCAAAGATCAGCATAACGTCTGTAAATCTCAATATTCAATCGCACTCCATTAGTGAATAAAACTAATTTTCTTTGCTTTTTATTTCACAAACTTATGTGTTTCTAAAATAAGTCACATATCATATAATTAAAAAATATTTTTGATAGACATACTCTTTTCATCTTTCTTAAGTTTTACCGACATATCTCGTATTTGGTAAAATAGAATTTTGCAACCGAATTGTCATTCTTTTCTTGATCACATAACTTTCAAAAAACATGATTTTAAAATAGTAATGCAACATTCTAATAATGGGAGAACTTAATCATGAATTATTCGATCGTTTTAATTGTATTTTGTCTCTATTCAATTATTTTCCAATGTTTTCAAATTCCATAATATTGATAATAATGCTAAAATTAAAGAAAATCAATTAAAAAATGTATGCTTTTAATTTGTTTATGAAAATATATTTTAAATCATCGATTTTATAAAATATTTATATTTATGTAAGTGTAATACTGAGAATATTTTCATTTATATTTTGATAAAATGCATTACCACTTCTCCATTACAAACAGTATTTTCAATCTTTATATATTTTTCTCAATTTTCTCTGACTTGTGAACAATTACTGACCCATGAGCATCTACTCTTAAAAAATACAAGCAAAAACTAACCAATATTTTATTTAAAAAAATGAACTAGCAACACAATTTTAAATTTTCATTTGAAACAACTAATGTCAAATAAATAAATGGTACCAGCTTTTGATTTCATATAATTTCAGTTTCAATTACTATTCAAAGAGAAATAACCAATAATTCTTTTACAAGATAAAACATATAGCTTTAAACATGACAAAAAAATCAAAAATCAAATATTCAAAGCAGATCCTAACTTGTAATATCCAGAAATATTTCAGATAACAAAGAAAAACAATCCTACTAAATCTTAATTGGGAGATTGCAATCTCCTGAAAGAAATTAATGCAAATAATAAACATTTGGAAGAGGGGAGTCAGGGTCATTTGAAGACTTGCCAGGTTCTCTCTTTACAAAGAAAATCGTTTGCAGATATTCAATCTTACAAATAGCCACTTAGTACTTTGGCATGTCTATTAAACTTATCGTGAGGGCATTTTCTCGAAAGGTTCCCGAACTGGACATCTTAGCGCTGTTCTTGCGATCGAATGCCAATAAAGTCAATGGCGTCGACTCGGGTCTTAACCCATTAGTCGGAAATTGCGCATGGAAAGAGAATCCAGTTTTGGCAGCTCTAATGTACACTGGTCGCCTTTTTGGATTGTTCGAATTCTTTGCGCTACATTCCATATAATAATCCATGGGTTAAATGTGAAATATACAGAAAAGCAATTTTCATCTTTTATGCGCTCGTAAAAAACCCTCTGCATACAAACCCATGCATGTATCAGTGACTGGAACTGCTTTGTAGTGCAAAGAGACCTCTTTCGCAATTTTATAGTAATCCTATAACTGGCAGTTCTTGCGAGAAATTTAAAAGCAGAGTCGGAGTGTATCAAGAAATATTCTTTATGTCTGAGCGGGAACACTTTTGGCGAAGGGATGAACTTCTTAGCTTTCATTCTAAGCAGAATATTGAATTTTTAATAGAAATTTTATCTCGAGGAATATTTTCATATCATACTCCCTGGATTTAAAACTGCGTGTCTGATTTTTATTGTGCATTTAGAAATGTTTGTATTACCGTGTTTATTTACGCGTAAGTCCTCCTGTCTTCTCTATGGAAAGACATTCTTGTTAGATTCAAAAACGCATGCCTTGTCAGGATAAATATTTTGGGATGATATCCACAGGAATTTTTGTTTATCTTCCGAGATCAAGTGGATCACCATTTCTATCAGTCATTTTATCCCTTTACAAAGAAGTTGGATGTTCTTCTCATAACAGTGCTTTGGAATTATACGATCGTAATAGTGGGATAAAAAGGATTTTTGCAAAGCCATTTCTAACCATAAAATAGGGAATTTTATATTATTTTGATTTTTAAAGTAAATTGCTCAAGATTCAGTACATATTTAGTTTTGTTAACAAAAAAGTGCATTCTGCTTTCATATGGAAAGTAGGAAACAACGTCCGCTCGAGGGACCTCTATGCAACTTTTGAGGGTTCTAACAAAGAAAACGTTTCGCTGCTTTAAAACTAATAAAAATAAAATGTATTGACATATATATGGAATCCCTCAGATTCCATTTGACATCACTATATCATTGCTCGTAAATTAATTAAGGTAAATTATTCAAAAGAATTTACTTCAATAAGAGAAAATTATTTTAATCATTTTTTATTCTGCATTCATGTAAAAAACTAATGACCAACTGATAGAGTTTCGGAATTGAGGACATAATCTCTTAAGTTCAAGGCGCAATAAAACTATAAGCAGAATACTTGTTTAATTTGTGATCCTCGATACTGATGCAGTATGTTTTGAATTTTATGTTGTGATTAGCAGTTAACTGTTTTTAAAAAATTATAATATTTAAATGATGTTCCAAAATAGGAACAGTAAAGCTTTAAAGGAGATCTTTGCCTAACTAATCAATCAATCAACCTATTTTTTCAAAACCTGAAGAAAAGAGACGGAAACATTTAAGTAAACATCTACCGGAATCTTGCAAACCTGAAATGTTTTTGTTGCCATAATTCTGAGGAGAGAAACGAAAAGCTTTATGCATTAAAACTGCATAGCAGTATTCGAAAATAATTGAATCTAGTGTTTCTAAATGATAGTGAAAACTTTCTCAAATGTGAATGGACATGCAAAATATTTGTTACAAAAAGTTTCAATGTATTCTACATAAAATAATTCATTATTAACAAACGTTTCATTTAAAAAGTCTTGGTATTTCTCTATATATTGGTTTTGTGAATTTCTACCAAAATTAGTAGCTCTTAGATAAAAAAAAATATATATGGCATCACGTCTAGTAAATAAAATTCGTGTAAGTGTTAAGTTTCTAACTTAATTTTTGAAAGTATTGATGATTATTCCAAGAACTAATGCTGTAATTAATAAGACAATATTTCAAATAATATTCAAGTCTTACACTTGATTGTCTGTTAGCAAACTGGCTATTGAGCTCCTGAGACAATGGTATTGATATTGTAATAAAATAATATCTGAGATTGTTAAAATGAAACTTAAAACTCTACGTATTTCTTATAAAAAAGCGTTATTTCCTAGATCTTCTAAACCCTTTCACTTGAATTTAAAAAAATCTTCCAACTTTTCTACTTCCAGCGCATTATAAATATCAATAAAAGTTTTAATTAAAACATCAGAGCCACTTTTTTTAAAAAAAATTATATGTAAAGTAAATAGATAATTTTGATAATAATTTCAAACTTTAAAAAAAAAAAAAAACTAAGAAATTCCACTATGCCATTTTTTCTGGGTGATGACTTCAAAATTAGTAATGTATTTTAAGAAATCCTTCAAATATTTATCTTTATCATTCTTTCAAAAGCTTGCTAAAATTTTTTAAGTAATTCTAAGAACAATTATAAATGAATAAAAAGTCATACTAAACAAATACGCGCCCAAAAAATATAGCTGAACTTTCAGATAATGCACCATTTCTTTCCTTTATCGTCTATGAACAAGTCTGTTTTCAAAATGATACAATAATGCCGAAATACAAGTTCTGATGGAAGGGAAAAAGGGGTTAGAATAAAGAAATTTATCTTACGTCAAAAAGTGTGTATTTTTCAGCTATATGAAACGAAAAAAAAAAAATATATATTGCTCAAAATCCAGCGAAAATTTTGTATCCTACTCTACAGTCGTTTTTTGATTTGTAAGCGTTTCAAAGTGATGTATTGATTAAGGGAAACAATTTGTCTGCTGGAACATTTATATACAAAGAATCGGCAAAAGATTCTTTGTGTCAACTGCCGGAAAATTTAAGTGAACTTCTGAATGAAGATATACCTCGCGAAGGTTATTCTGCACAAAGAAGTATCTTGACATGTATAATTCATTTTTCTTTTCAACTTCTTCCTTTTTCGTAAAGGTTTTCTGAAAATATAGTATACATTTATATCATCTATTATTCTTTTTCTTTGGTGCGAGGGGGCTATAAATTCGAAGGAAAAGATTGGAAGTTCCTTGAACAGTTTTTAATCTATGATATCGGTGCTAAGGGTATTGATGCATTAAATGTATTTTCATTTCTCCGAAAAAAAATTAACTTTTTTAAGTATTTTTGCTATGCAATTAAATTATCCAGATCAAATTCAATGCAGATTATAATATCTGCATTGAACTTATTTCTTTATTAATTATATACATTAAATCAATAATCAAAGCATTTTACTTCATCTTCAAGTAAATAACAAAATAACTTTCAAACACTCATGATATTAATAAAATTGAATTAAAGATAAGTACGAAATCTAGCTTTATAAATTAGAGATATTTAAAATATTATGTTACTAAAATGCTTTAAATATTGTTTTGCTCGAAATAATTTATGAAATGGTTTCAGCCCTTTTTTTATTTTTAAATAAAAAATTAAAGAGCAAAGAAAAAAAGAAAAATGCTCTTATGCCCTTCAAATGTTGATTCAATTATTTAAACCACTGGTATGAATTAAAACTATTTCAATCAGCACAGATTATAATAAATTAATTTTATGCCTGACATTGTAACTCAGTAATTCCTTCTTAAATTTTATCATATGGCTCTATTTTTTTTCTATTCGGAAGTGCTTT
>JAPMOQ010013963.1:479616-510295 GCA_026543055.1 Argiope trifasciata
AATAAGGGATTTTTTCTGTGAGGCATCGGTGGACAATGGTCAAAAGTTTTTTCGGGCCACGAGGTGTCAATACTTTTGACCATTGTCCACCGATGCCTCACAGAAAAAATCCCTTATTAGGAATCCTTGCTTGAAAGTGGCTCCTGACGAAGTTTTCAGGCCGGATTCTTTTTCTATTGACTATTTTTTTCAATTGATTATTGTTTTGATTCGGTTGTCTTATTTTGTTAATTAATTTATATTCATTTGTATTTTAGTTGTAGCTGCATTTGCTCTCTCCAAATACAATGATTGATTTAAAAACATTTTAATTCTTAAAATTTGTTCGAATCAGTAATGATTTTTAGTTTCGATTCCGGTTTTGGTTTCGTTTCCGTGGTTACTTCTGTTTCTGTTTCGTTTAAATAACTCTTTGAATATATTATTTTGGATTTGTTTCATTAATTGGTTCTTATTCATTTGCCTTTCATTTTGTGAACTTTTAGCGTGTAATTCTGAAATTTTCTACATTATTTAGTTTGTGCTATCTTATTTTGGGTCTCTGTACTTTATCTGTAGTCAAATCTAACTGTAAAACTAATTGTTTCCAAAGTTAGTTTTGACTTTCAGATGTACAAACGATCCCTGTTGCATGATATCTGTTTTCTAATTTTCATGCCTACTTGATACACCCAAATTGTGCCAAGCCAATTAATATTAGAAATCGATTGAGTTTTACATTTTTTCAAGGAAACAGGATTAGACATCATAATTTGTTGCAGTTCATTAAGATATTCGATATTAAATGTCATGCGCTATTACTTTTGGCATATGAGCATGACATAAATTCATTTCTAGTTATTGTTAATGCTTGTTCAATTTATTATGATTATTTTGCTTTTAGAAAAAAAATTCTCATTTCAGTTCGAATATTGAATTTAAACTAAGGAACTGAAACATTTTAGTTTGCTTTATAGTACGTTATTACTTAAAATTTCATTATGGTTTAGGCTACGTTACAATTGTTGCATTTTACCACTTTTCTATGGTTATTTTGGCACATTTCAGTCAAAAGTTCACTAAGATTTCATTGCTCATCTACCGTGGATAGGCAAAACTTACTTGTTAGATAATATTTTGATAATTACCCCTTTAACTGCTTGTTTTTATTTTCTATCTAATAAAATGGGCCTGTCTATTTTGGGAATATTTTCTTATTTGGATTCAAACGGAAATACATTGAATACTTGGCTTATCTATGTATTCGAAATAATTTTAATATTGAATTATAATCGTTATGAATGGTTTATTTTTCTTTTACAACTATCAAAATTCAATAAATAGATGTACATATGGCACTCGGCAAAAACAGTTAAAGGGTGAATGAAGTATCATAATTCCTCGTAGAAAATAGTGAAGTAATGTCTTAAACCAGCAGTCTTGAATTTACGAAGTTATATGTTATTCATTAAATCAAAGCATTCAAGTGAATGTGTATTTTAATGAAACAGTCAAATAAGTCCAAAAATCAGAGCAAAATTAACTTGTTCCATAAAGGATAAGTCTTCTATCTCTGACTAAATTAAGTTACTTTATCAATAGAGAGTACTTCCAGGCTCATTTTCTGCGACAACAGATGCTGAATAGGACTTCCTCTACCGAAACAAAGACTTGAATACACGTGCTTGCTTGGAAAACAGACCATGTATTCTTCTAATTGCATTAGGGAGAGGCAGAGGAGAATAGTATTTTGGATATTGTGAAAGCCAGATTAGCGTTAGAGTTGTTGCAGAGTTAGGAACCAGCCTTTAGTATCTAAAAGATTCGAGAGAAAATTTTTCAACTATTTGATAAAATTACAAACGGGAATAATCTTCTGTGACTTAATATATCTCTGAAGAATATATCGTGATAAATGTGAAGGTACAGTGATACAATGTTGTTTTTTCGTCTTCATTTTTTCTGTGTTATTGAAGCATTATTATTAGTATGCATTTTCAAATACAGAGACAGTGAAAAAAAACAATACCGTTATTGCCATAATTCCCATCAGATTGACGTTATAAGATATTTGTTGAAAACAAACAAACAACAATTTGTTCGTAAGTTTAATAGTTCCTAATTATTTTGGTTCATGTGCTGTTTGTTAAGATAAAATACTTAAAATAACTATTCCATGCTACACTTTCAAGTATTCTTCTATTTCTTATGCATTAGAGGGAAGCAGAAGAAAATAGTATTTTGATGTGCAATAAATGATAAAGGTGATAATTATTATTTATAAATTTCAGGACTTTGATGATTTTTTAAATTTAAAAATGGCACAATCTCCATATGAAGGAGGAAAATATGTCCTAAGAAAGTCGAGCCCCGATAAAATCATCTTTTCTCTTCGTTTCAAATCATGTTCATTAGATACAGAGAAAATATAATGAGCCATTTCGATTTTGGTATTCAATGCCTATACTGAATGAAATAGGAAAATGAATAGCAAAAAAAAAGCTTGAAACAACATGAAAAAGCATACTACAACATTACTACAATCTTGACATCTTTTAAAACAAAATTATGAATACTATGCAGTAACATTATAAATAATCATTCTGTCCATACATCTACAGTCTTAAATACATTTTATGAATAAACTGGGTACTTTTCCGCTAGCCGGGTGCAGTGAGAAATCACTAAATAATATAGAATTCTTTCAAGTTTTGCTAAAGACTTTTATTTTGTTCACTGCTTTGTCATCCGCTTCGCTTGGCACCTTGGCTCGCGTTTGGTTCACATTGGCGACATTTGCTCCCGGATAAAATACTATAAACTTGACAAAGGGGAAACTTGTAAAAACCACTACATTATGTCACTATATGGAAATCAATTTTGAAGTTAAATTGCTTCCATACAGCTCGACAGAAGGCAACAAAATTTTTTTGTTTGCCTTTGGAAATGAAAATCACATGCATTCTTGAATGACAATAATGCAGGGCATTTAAATGCATTCAGTAAAAACTCTGGCTTCAGCTAGTTTAGTGTTATATTATGTTGTCGGTCGTGCTCAAAACATCAGGATTTCTTCAAGGTTTATCAAAAGATTGTGTTGTGGTATAGTATTGGGATATTTTCTAATAAATGTCATTTTTATTCCAACTTCCTGTGAATCCCTAATTCATAATAGGTTTTGTTCAGATAATTTTTATTTGGAATTATCTTTTTAATCCAATGACTATTTTCAATTTATTTTATTTATTATTAAATTGCTAACGTGAGAGAGACTGTATCAAATTCATTTGTTAAATTTGAAAAACTGTGAAAGAGCTTCTAAAATTTGCAAAAAGGTAATTTTTTATCTTTTGCAGTTACATGACACAAAAATAAAATGCCCCAATAATTATTAATCAGATAGAAACTGAATACTGAACAATGATCAAATAATATTTAAATCATGAAATACATATCTTTATACGGGTATAAATTCATTTGGAAATTTGTTGTCAACATTTGTAATAAACAATAGTTTTCCAACATTGTTACACGGAACCATTGACAATATTTTCTTAGAAAGTTTCATAAAGGAATTATAAAAGCATATCAATTTCTCATATAAATTTTAACATTCATCATATAATAACTTCGATTAAAATCCGATAACTATAGTCAAATGACCGAACTAGCTGACATTTATGTAAATTAGCTGACATATATGCAGCCATCTTCATTAAAATCAGATATAGTTTGTAAGCCGATCACAGCTATGATTACCCATTAGATTTGGGTTTAATATACGGATATTTATCTAAAAATAAATTAAATGCTCATTTAAATTTCTCAATCAAATTATAGAAATATTAAATTCAAACATACTCTTAAAGTTTAATTACGATCCATTCAATTAAAATTTTACCTACGCAATTTAAAATTATTATTTTTTATGATTGCCAATTAAATACAGTATAATTCAGGTTCAGTGGATTTATACATACAAACACCAATAATTCAGAATTTCATTAAATTAATTGTTTTAGATCGATTGCACTTATTTTCTTTGAAAAATGATAATTTTTTTATCATATACATGTCATCTTATTAGATTTCCATTGAAATAAATAATTTTTCCAGGAATTAATTTGAAAACTAAAGATAAAATGTATAACTGAAATAAAAACTAAAATTTGCTCTTCTTTTCATAGTAGTAATTCTCTTTCATTGATTAGGCATTTTATGATATATTATTTATTAAATGTGGGCATAATTGTTAGTATTAAAAAGTGAAAATATTTCACTCTGAATTTTTTTTTTTATAATGCGATGGTCGATTGTAATGTAATTTTTTTTCCATCAGATATGGGTCATTTTTTACTATGAAGAACAAAAAGAATTTTATTTTATAAAAATCCTATAATAATAAAACTGGTTAAAAGTATAACAATATAATAACACGTGTATATGCAAGTCCAGAAGTTTTTATTGCAAAAACTCAGAAATACATTTATGCTCCATGTTAAAATAAACAAACAGCTTATTTCTATATAGTGCCACATTTGGTCTGAATAATGTAATAAAGAATTATTATTCAAAAATTTACACTACTTCAAAATCAATTTTAAACTTCTGGTCACGAATTCATGAGACTGAACACATGTTGAAATTCATAAAAAAAATCCGTATCATGTTTTATATTTTGAGTA
Source organism: Argiope trifasciata (assembly GCA_026543055.1). Taxonomy (NCBI): domain Eukaryota; kingdom Metazoa; phylum Arthropoda; class Arachnida; order Araneae; family Araneidae; genus Argiope; species Argiope trifasciata. The sequence goes on from JAPMOQ010013963.1 coordinate 484,281, forward strand.
CCCACGTTGTGCTATGTATTCCGATTTAGATTAGTTTCTTAAGCCAGATATTTGTTTATTTTGCTACGGTGTACATTTAATTTTGAATGTTGTGTATTTTTTATGTCTATTTATTTTATTCATGTGTGTTGTAGGGGGAATCATGGAATAGGATTTCAGTTGTATGTAACCTTCCAGTGTTGGGTTGGTTCAGTTTAATTTTGTTAAATTTTTTTTAGGTATTTGCTAATATTATTTGCTTCCATCCTGTTATATTCGGATCAAAACTTGTAACTGAATTTTTTGTATTTTTCCAGCAACAAGGGTTGAGTTGTGGGCAAAGATTAATCTTTGAAATTTTTTCTATTTTTTTTCTTGATATGGGATGGAATTTTTAACCGAACACTGCATACAGTGGTCTCATATGAATAGCATTTTCTTCAGGGATGCATTCAGTGTTTCAAGAAAACGAAGTTCCCTTTAAGGTGGCTTTCCTCTCTTCGTTTCTGTACGTTTCATTTCTTGGCTTCAGCTCCGTCTTTCTTAATATAAATTCCTATAGATAATATCACAGCATTTATCCGTTTCGTTCTTATCTTCTATAATTATTATTTCCTCTGAATAAAAACTCTCGCCCATTTATGTAAAAATGTAAGGCAAAATCTGCTACAAATAACAAAATAGAACATTAATTTTTAGTTTTCCAAATTAATAATATCTAAATAAACGCTAAAAATGAGTAAATTCAGTACTATTGCAAGAATGTATTAATAATTTTTTATTATAATTTTATATTTTTCTTGTTATTTATTTTATCAGTATTTTTATATGTATCTGCGTATTTGAAGAGTTTAATTTTCATATCTTGAATGTTTTTGTTAAAGTTTTACTCATAATTTAGAAATTTTGTACATATTTAAATCGATTGAAAAAATGATACAAATATTTTAATAATTGTTTTCATCATGAATAGGATTATTTATTCATTTTCAAAATATCCTTTATGGAATTATAACACAAACTGAGGAATTTAAAAATTTTAAATCACTTATTTATAATTTTGATGCAAAAAAATTGACTTTACACAGACGGATAAGAAAAGATCACTTATACAGATCTCTTTTTATTCAAAAAATCTTGTGTTCGTCCATTTGAATTAAAAGGTTTTATCATCTAATAAACAAAAAAAATCAACTAGTATGGCTTGTAGATTAACTTTAATTTTAATTAAATCTATCTAAAAATTAAAAGCTAGATACAAATATCTCAATTGCGCAGGCTCTATATTGATTTGCGTCAGAATGCAATTAAGAGAACCAACTCGAGATCGTTCACAATTATCAAATCATTCGAATTACTTGTGCATGACACCGAAATCAATCCCTTGAGTAAAATAATCAACTTAGGTTAGGGAGAAACTAACATTTTGGATTGACTACTAAAGTCTGATGATGAATAGATGATTCTTTGTACACCAGATGTATAGAAATACGTATTTAGAGCCTGAATACTCCATCGAGAATCAAAATAAGGTCAGTTAGAACTCACCTCATAATTTCAAAACATCAAACAATGCAAGCAAAGTTTGAGTCATTATGACAATGTCATACCTTTCAGTACACTTCAATATGCAAATACTTATCAATGGAGATATATTTACCATAAAGTGGGCTCTAAAACAATCCCGAGTATCTGGTACAGATGATTTTGGTCTATATAATGTACCAAAGATGATTGATGACTGCACTGTTTCATTCCCCATTACAGAACATTGTGCGACAAGTAATTTCCTAGAAAATGAGAGATGAAGTAAATTTTAAATGACATATTATTTTCAAAATACTCTCCTTTATCGATCGTTTAAATATCATATACATAAGGAAGTTAGAAATATGCTATCGTTTCCAGTCTGTCATATTGACACAGACATCCTTATCTAAATCCCATTTGCATTGCGTCTTCATCCAATGCTTGAAACATCGGAATCCATTCAACCGAGATTTCCAAAGATAAGCTTGTCAATAAAGTTTATCTTTCAGAAAAAGAGTTGAGCAAGTGTTCATAAAATATATGAGAAAAAAAAAAAAACAGTTTAAGTTATAAAAAAGATTGGTTCGATTTTTTAAATTTTGTAAACCTAAGCACTTGGGTGTAGATGACAAATATTTTCCAAAATTATGTTTTTTTCTGTTTATCTGATCAACGAAATGCTGGGTTAAAATGGAAGAAATTTTATTTTTTAGAATGAAAAAAAAAACACATTTTGAGTATGAGCAAAATTAAATTGAGCCGTATTAGTACTATAATTAATAGTATTATTATGTCTATATCTAAATTTTACATAATATGATTGAATGAATTTTCATTTAATCTCCGACACTGATTTATGAACCTCTAAAGGAAAGAAATTAAATTACTTAAGAAAATAATTTTAATTAAGTTGAAAGTAATTTTTCGATCAAATTGGCCTTTATAGATAATAACCCAAAGTAATTGAAAAAAGTAAGAAATTTAGACAAAAAAAGTTAAACAAAACAAGAGATTAGTGTATGAAATATTTTTTAATCTATTATCGTTTGTAATGTCAACTCTGTCTGACTATAAATGCAATTATCTGATATTAATTGAGAAAGATTTTATATATTCTTATTTACGACAGAACAAGAATTTATCAGAACTTTTATCTTGCATACTGAAATTGCAATAAACTTTTTTTTAAAAATGGCTGAATTTGTAAAGTATAAAAATTTCTAATATTAAATGTCAATATGAGAAAAATGTTAAAAAACTAATTTTCTAGGAGAATAACTGGCAAATTTACTGAGAAATGTATGCATATTTTGATATTCCTCTCTCAGTAATTTGAAATAACAATTGCACAAAAAATAATTAAATTCAGAACCATAATTAAATAACTTATACATCGATATTTCATTTATTAAAGCCGCTCGGTCAATTTAATCGTTTCTCTTTTTCAGAAGAGTATTTAAAAATCATTAATAATTAAACATTCCAGATTCAAATAGCCTTTCGTCCTTTTTTGAATCATTTACTGTTCTTTTTTTCATTTTTAATTCACCAAACAGCGGAATAAACAGAGGCAATTTAAATGAAAACATGAATTTAATCTGAAATGATGATAATTATGACTGAAAACAGTGAAACTTCAATTATATTCTTTCACAATTGAGTGAAAGGTGAGGGAGGGGGTGTCACTAAAATGAACTGCAAAAAAATGTCTGAGGGAATCTGGAATGGGGGTGGGGAGGAAAGCGGAAAAGTTACAAAAGATAAACATCTGTGGTTGAAGTGACATACGTGCAATCGAACCCCAAGCTTCTCCAAGCCGTAACGCGTGTGAGTGACAGGTTATTAAACTGGTTCGTAAGTTCTTGAAGCTCGCATACAAAGAGTAACTAATCTAGGCAATGTCTCTCCAGTTTCAATGTCCTTTTGGAGTAAAACTGGGCTAAGAACTTTGCTTTCCGTTATCAAAGATGCTTTCTGTTTTTGGACAATATTCATGGAAATAAACATTTAAGACTTCGTGGAGGAAGAATTATAAATAAAAAATGATCAAAATATGTAACCTGAACGCCAAAATTTGCATGTACTGGTAGGATTGATAACATCTTTTGTTATAAGGTATATGGAATTTGATTGAAATTATTTTAAGGTACCATTTTAGAGCATATCATTTTTTCACATAATGAGAGCAATACAACGAATTTCAACTCAGTTAAAAAAATTGGTTTGCAGTAATTTGTCTGTATTATTATACACCGGTTTTAAATTTACTTCTTCCGGTTAAGGTACAAATGCTAAACTAGCATTCTTTTCTCAGAGTGTATGACATATTAAAAGACTAAGATGCTATGAATGGTGTAAGGAATCACCTTCCTTGAGTCATTTGTGGGTTTTCTGATAATTGACAAGTTTCCTTATGTTCCTGTTGTGGATGGTGCAGAAATGAATGTTGTCTGTATATAACGGTTATTAATGCAATGCATTAATAGTTCCAGTTGTGATTGAAAGAGACGACAAATTGTTGTCATCCAATGATTGAAAAGGAAAAACTATATTTTCTCTAAGTTAAAAATAATTTTATTTCATTCCCTCAATATCTGAGGATTAAAAATAATATTTATTGAAAAATGCAAAAGATGTCTTGAGTTACTTGGTTTATTTCTCAAAGCTTTGGCAGCTTTTGAAACAAGCATAATGAATGATGGAAATATTTTCCAGAAAATTTCAAATTTTGTTCAAATAGTTATTTTTTTAGAAAATTTACTTACAAGAATCCCAAACATAAAATATGATGCAATATTTTTGTCAATAAATCTTTTATTGTATAATAGTGCCTAAAATCTTACAACTAACGAGGTACTATATGAATACATTGAGTATTTTCGATGAAATATATACCACTTTTGGTTTATAACTCAGAACTGATTAGAATAAATAAAATGGAGGTAGGTAAAAGGTGGCAAAGGCTTTCCAAGAGACTAAATCTTTCGGAATTTCGAATTTTCGAGCATTTCAGATTTTTTCAAAATAAAATAAAGGTTTACATATCATATTTCTTGATTTTATTAGTCAAGCTTATTTAAGGATTTTTTATGATATATTGCACACGAATCTAATAAAGCCTATATCTATCTAAAACACGATTAATGCAAAAACTGCTGCAAATTTAAAAAAAAGTTTATATAATCCATCAATGCCATATTTTACTTAGCTCTATATTTTCCGATTTGATAGCATGATGCTTATTTTTCAAAATGACGCAAAATCGATTGTCGATTAAAGTTGTGATTTATTGCATATTAAAGGGTAAGGAAATGGTGTTTTATAAATGTTGCATTGAAAAAAGGGATGGTTCGTGGCTATGAAAACTGTGAACAACTAAAATTCTTTTTTATTGAAGCAAGGAATATTCAAAGATTTCAAAAACTTTAAAAAATTGAGTGTAGACAGGATGTTAAATTAAGCGGAAGTGTAAAATTTTGGTGAAACTGAGATTTTTGATCAATGTATTCTCCTTCTGAAGTTGGGTTTAAAAATTTGTTCAAAATTGGGAAACTATTTTTAAGGATAATATTGTTACAAAATGTGATATAACTATAAAATATAAATTTCACTAAATTCGAATTGGACTAGACTGCTGGATAAGTAACATAACATTATTACACTATAAGTAACTATCATGATCTTTCGTTTCTGATGAAACGGAAAAAGTCAATAAAAACAAAATACTAATTATATTGTTACGATACTATTAACCCCCAAGAGAATTCCCTTCAAGGGCATATATATATATGTCAGAATGCAACAATCTATCGATCATCCAGAATGACAGGGTGCATGTCTCAAACTCCAGACAGGATAAGAAGATTGCTGATGGGATCATGAGTCACATTATTATCCGGCTTGAGTCATAATCTAATGGAGAGACGAATTTGGTGACCAATACGGAAAAATATTTCTATAGCGGTACTAAAGACGAGAATACAAAATACGGTGCATATAATGAAAAACTGTTGTATTTATGACAAGATTTTATACCATGTTATAAGTTGAAATTCATCACAAAGTAAGAAGTTGGTGAAAAAATTCATACTACGTTCTTTCTGAAAACGAAAGCCATGATAGTCGTTTAGAAAACATCTTAATATTTTATTTTCTCAATCATGGTTTATATATCAGAGACTACTTAAAACATCTTTAATGGCGTGTTTACAATGTCTACAAAAAAGCGAGGCATAACTTACAAATGGTGAAGACTATGACTTATTAATTTTATTTTATTATTCAATTTTTAAAAAAAATCCAAATTATATGGCTTATGTTCTATTCTAAACCCTAAATAATTGAAACTGTACTGTATGAAATTGAATACTAACTATAGTGTAAAGTTTACATAACCTAACAATTTTATAATTAAATAGTTTATTTTAAAAATTTGTATATTCTAAATATCTCAATTTAATGATGCTATTTCCCATATTAAAATCCTATAATACATATAATTTACTCGGGATACATGAGCAATAATTCTGAATTGATATTCATATATTTGTAATTCAGCATGTGAAATGGAAATAATAACTGTTTATTAGGTGTTATCAACATAACTTTCAATCAGTATTACTCATAATTTAATATGTGAAATGAGAGCAAAAGTTGTGAATTGAAAGATATTCTCATTACTATAAAATTATAAATTTAACTATACATAAAATTTGGAGCTATTTCCAGAAATAAATTAAAAGCATTTTAGTTATTTTTTTTCAAATATTTCAATAACTTCATTTAACAAACAATTTAATTGATTAACCAAAGTGCCGAATTTTGTTTCTGTGTTTTAACTATCATAATGACTTTCTGAAAGTTTGAAACTGTTAATTTTCAGCACATAAAAAGTGCATAAAATATATATCCAGTATGTCCATTTTATATGAAATGAATTAATTCTTGAACAGAAGGAAACGTCAGAGTATGAAATAGGAACAATAACTCTGAATAATTTTATTTCAGCTATGATTTCTAAAATGAAAATGCGGATTTAATATTTACTCCTGAAACTGCTAAGGAGAATTCCTGCATTTTGTTTTGACGAATTTAAGAATGAAGCCTTAGTTTCAGAAACAACAAATGAGTTTGCTTGGACGAAAATGAAAACATAAGGAAGGAAACAGGCTTCGAAATTCTAGCAGTGTTTGTAGGGATTCTGTAATTCGAAAGAGAGAGAATTCGATTTTAAAAAGTCCTATAAAAAGAAGAAAAAATGTGCTAATTGCCAAAAGAGAAATAAATTAAAGGCGGTGATTTTTGTAATTACCCAGCATAGCTTGGAAACATTGCATAACTACCGTAACTTCAATGAACGTGCTTCACATTCAAATATTTCACGAACTTTTTTCGATAGAATTGGCTTGTTAAGTAAGAACGTAAATCTACATTATAAATTAAACTAACGTTTAAAGTCAGAGGGAAAGAGGAAATTTCCTGTTCAAAGGAAATTAAAAGCACTAACATGAAAAAAAGAAATACCAAACATTTTACACATGTCATGGCAATTACAATATCTCATTGTACTGCCTTTACAAAGATAATTTGTTTGAAAGAAATGGATACAATTAGAAACAAAATGAGATATCTTTTAAGAATATTAATTCATAACTAAGTTGCATTCATAACTATAACGCATTGTACTGTCTTTACAAAGATAATTTGTTTGAAAGAAATGGATACAATTAGAAACAAAATGAGATATCTTTTAAGAATATTAATTCATAACTAAGTTCATACAGTTGTCTCAAAATTTCACCATCTGCACATTATGCGCATAGAAATGATTATAAGGAATTTAATATTATATTGAGTAATTAGAAAAAGATAATTTTAAAAACATGAAATGGTTACAAAAATATTCTCATATGGTTGGGTTCTAATAGTAAATTCATGTATTTTGCATTAATACTTTATAAAGTTCCATCACATCTCTGAAGTCATTCACTTCATATTCAAATGGCGAATATAACTTGTTGTAATTGCCAAATTCTTTTTCGGGGCATCATTTCCTTTTGTCCAGTATAAAAGAAACTTGACACATATGACACATAACTCCAATATAAGCGACTACATTAAAATATCAATTTGTTCAATTTTAGAAGCAAAGATTAGTGAACTTGAAAAGTAATATTTAATATGATGCAAGTGAAAAATAAAAATAAAAAAATGTGAAAGGTAAAAGGTATGAAAAACAACATTTTACGTGAGCAAGTGAAAAGTAACATTTAATGTGATGCAAAGGAAAAGTTAAAAAAGAAAGAAAGAAAAGTAAAAAGAAAATAAAAGCAAAAAAAAAAAGGTTTGACATGTAACATTTAATGTGATAAGATTTTCAATAACATATCAAATAGATTTGAAAAATGTTATAAAATAGGATTAAAGACATTATTTCAAATAATAATGTGGAATTAAATAATAAGATCTCACTTAAACTTAATATTTTCAAACTAACTCACGTATCTTTTTAAAACTAACACACTATGACATACGTTTTCCAAGTTTAAAATGTGCAAATTATTCGTAAATTTTCCTCAGACATATATTTAATCGCTGGGTAACCTTTAAAATTAAATCACTCCATAGGAAATATCTTAGACTAAAAGTAATAAATATAATTGAAAGAAATCAGTTCACATAGCATTGAAAAATATGAAGCATTTTCTGCTATTCAAAGGTAATTTAATAAATAGAACAGTTTCAATTGAGAAACTTTTCAAGATGGACAGTTTAAATGAAAATTTTATAAAACATCTGAGGGCATCAATAAAATGAACAAATTCATTTTGATACGAACTTTGAGTGCATTACCTTTTTCAACCAACCAGAAATGATGTCCAAAAGAGAAAAACGCAGCACAAAATCTTATTACCTAGACAGTCTATTTATAAAATGAAATGTACTTATTTTCTCTCATCCAGGTATTGGGTATTGGCTGGACTAGTAAGAACCACGGATAAGTTATTAAGATAAAGTGGCAAATTTTATGAATTTCGTTTATTGAAAATTTCGTTTTGAGGAACCCCTGATGATTAATTCAATGATTCCCGGAAATATTGATGATTCACTCACTGATTTGAAACCTCAAAATATATTTCTATTTTCTCAGACGTAACAATTTCTTTAAGATAATCAGATTATGAAAAATATCTTCAGTTAAAGCAAAAAGGACATTAAAAAATAAATGCATTTAAATTTTTAATAAAATTTTTATTTAAATTTATTTTTCGAAAATCCTTATGATGCTAAATAGTTTTAGAAACTCGTTTGTGTTTACAATTAGGTTATTAAAAATGATACTCTTGATCCTGAATGATTAAATTTTACAAGATCAAGTTTAAATTGAAGAACTTTGAAATTTTTATTCAATTTTTATCACAAAATTTTTAGTTATCTTAATTGTTTTTCTTTATTCTACTATAAAGCTTCCTAAGAACCCACTCATATCATAAATACTTATAAAGTTATTGAAACTTCATGAACCTTGTGTTCATTTCGCGTATTAGCCATCTAGTTTTCTTCATTAATCTTCAATAATTTGAATTTTCTTAAAAAGAAATCGTTACTCATTTGGAAAATGGGAATACAAGAAAAGGAAATGAACAAAACTCTTCTTTGCCATTCTCGATATAAAGTTATTATAATCAAATACTGAAAAGATTTAAGAAATATATTTTATTAATTTTTTTAAGGTATCAATGAACTCTTTTCACTTGTCTGCCTTGCAAAACTTAACTTTTGTAATGCATATCGATTTATCGCATATAATTTTTTTTGAGCTGGAAAAATCATATTTTTATCGATATATGTCTTTCTTATTCAATATTGACACATCTATATAAATCCTCGAAATTAATATCATAACTTTATTGCTACTTTCTATCAGCAATAAGGTTTGTAGTGACATTTTATATTAAGCATGCAATCCTAAAAATATTTATTATTGCATTTTTTAACATAAATAAATTCCAGTATACATAAAACTGATAATTTATTTGTGGAGTTTTCTATGTTTTCTATGAACAGATCACTTAGTCTAGTCTTGTTTTCCCCTTTACGAAATCAACACAGTTTACACACTTAGTATAGTCTTGCTTTCCCCTTTACGAAATCAACACAGTTTACAGAATTTTTCAAAACTTTTCTTTAAGTACAAAAGAAAGAAATCCTAATATTTTCCAAAGCATTTAATTTCCAAAATTCTTGCTAAAATTTGCAAATTCAAATTATAGCTCGCAATCTCAAATAATTCGCACACACATACGCCCACACAAAAGAAAGATGTAATTTTTTGTCACAACTTTTTCTATCAAATCGGAATCAATATAAGTTAAAATTGTTTGGAAGAATCTTTAAGCTTAAAATGTGAGAGATATCTTTATTTTTCTTAGGAATTTGTCCTTTATTTATTAAAAAAAATATTAAATTATTATTTAATGATTATTAAACAGATATTAAAAATATTATAGATATTTAAAAATAAACATGCTTTTTAAAAATATAAATTTTTTAAAATTGGCTGGGAATGTTTATATTTCCAAGAGACTTACAGCAACAGCTCTTTGAAGATGCTTATATCACATCTCCAGGAAAAATAATTCTTATGGATAGCAAATTTCGTGCCACGCGACATATTTCTATACATTGTATTGAAGCAAATGTCTATAAATCTTAATCGAATTCCTAGTTAGAATTGAAGGTGAAATACCGAGTCTCTTTATAATACTTCGAAGATAAAGATAGGCAAAACTTCAGTATTTTCCTTAATATTCTTTAGAACTAGGAGGTAATTTTTTGCATTTCGAAAATGCCACTTCAAACAATCACTTGAATTTCCTAGAAACAAAAAGCAGAATAACATAAGATGCAACGATTAATAAATATAAATAAGATGTAACGATTTTTTTCTTGCTCTAAGTGAAAGTTAAGTTACATAGGTTCTAAAAAGTTTTTTTTTTTTTTTAAGATCAGTATTTTTTGTAATATTCTTCGTGATTCATTCCAAACTTTTACGTTTCAAAGATGCCATCAGTCACAATCGCTCACAATTCCCACAGGAAAAAAACCCATACACATAAGAAATTGATATGCAGCAGAATGATTTTTTCCCCTGCACGATGGGAAGCAGATCTTTATCTAGCCTTCTGCTTCCTGTGCGGAATCCGCGAAATTAGCTTCCCCTTTATTTAACGTTTTTCCTTGTCCCTTTAATTCAGCGAATCACATTGGCCCGTTGATCACCTCGCTCATAAATGGGGAAGTTATAGCCTCGTTCATATTTAACTACCGTAATCCCACGGTGATTCTACGAGCAGTGAAATAACCAAAGGAAAGGTTTTATAGCAACTAATGGAACATGAATTTGCTTTCCTACCTAGTATATTAATGCTCACCAAAAGAGTGTCTGCCACTGTACTAAAATAAGTTCTTCTCCAGCAATAAATGTTTATTGAAATGAACACGTAACGATAAATCTTGAATTTCGTAGATAATTAAGAAGCAGTTTTAAACATAAAATTTTACGGGCAGTTGATATCCAGAGAATTGATTTTAACGTACTTCTGTGGACTTGCTTATTTAAACAGTACACTTTGTCTTCAGTAAGTTTTAAAAAAATGTATAACGATTTTAAATACGAAACTCTTATCGATAATTATATTGCCATTTTTTTAATCTTGTTTTTTATAACGCAGATGGCTTTTAATATAAAGGTTTCGAATCGCGTATCAAATTTTCTTTCGTAATTATGGGAGATACTTTATATTTATCGTGTGGAACAGTGTTATATTGTCTTCTTTATTATAATAGTTTATGAGGAAGTAGAGAAAAAGTTTCAAAATGTTCATTCTATTCTATTAATATGTATATTCTTAAATTCCCGTATGTTTCTTATTCTGATTGAAATTTTATGAATGGGAAATTTTCAATGAAAGCAAAAAAGTAAAATTTGATCTTTTGAATAAATTAAGAACCATGGTATTCATTTAAAATATTATATTTAATTTCAATCTCACTTATTTTAAAATTCATCTTTGTTTTCTTCTCACTGTTGAAGTCAAAGTGTTTGCTTTATATAAAATATTTCCTTTCTAAAGGAATGCTGGATATTAAATTGATTTTAAGTACAATTATAGCAAAAATAACTAATTATCATTCAAAACGAAACTAAAGAAATATAAAATATTTGCTAGTTAATCTTTACTAAAGTCTTTTTTAATATAAAATCCAAAATAAAAATTATACTAAATATAGCACCTAATACAATGAATAATTTTTTGTAAAGTATTTCCTTCAAATAATTTTTATAAATATTTCTCTTTTTAGTAATAACTAGAAAGTTTATAATATGGATTTTTCTCTGCTATTGAGAGAAATCTGGCATACTAAACTTTTTCTATTGATTGATGGTAAAAAATATCAAAAAAATTCATATATTTTAATTTTGATTTCATGTCAAGAATAATTAAAAACATTATCGTTTAGTTAAAATTTACATTCACAAAACTCAATCCTCTTTTCCACCAAGAATTTAGTTGAAAATAATTACATAAATTTATAATTACATTGTTCAAAAATAATTTTAAAAAATTAAATAATATTTATGCAAAACATTTCCCACTTCAGATCTTAAATTATCTTTCATTTAGAAATACAGTTATATGAAATAACATCTAATTATAAAAATGATTCAAATGAATCGTTTAATTATTTTATACATATGCTATATTCAATACATAGGCCATATTAAAAAAGTAATAAATGCATGCATTCCTCTACTTAAAAGAAAAAAAATCAATATTAAATATGAAACATTTTTCCCAAACTGATCGACAAATTGGACATAGTATCAAAATATCAATTTTTTTCCCAGAGAAAGTGCATTAATTCTTTTATTCATTTATTTTTTCAATATTTCAAAATTTCCGTGAAGATTTACGACCTAATCGAGTTTCCCTTTCAAACTTGACTTCGTTAAAGACTACTTTGAAGGTGTGAAGACCATTTTAATCAGATTGGCTATCTTATCAACTGATTTATTGCTTGAAGGAAGTGCACTATCCGGAAGTAGGCTGCTTCTGCTTCATTGGCAATCCGGATAAAACATTTTATTAAGTGCTCTCGCAGCAATTTTTCGGATTTATGTTAGGATAAATCAGCTAAATTCAAAAGATCTGCACTTTCTGATCTCAGAGGAGCTGTAAAATTTACCCTATACCTATTTTTTCCCGAAGAAGATATAGCTGCTAAGTAATGCAAAATGTAGGGAGAAATATGAAGCGGATAACTTTATTAGCAATTTCTCCCTCTTTGTGAATGCCTTGAATTTTTATAATTTAATATATGATGATTTTGTTAATCAATTATATCGCTCAATAAATGCTAAAATGTGTCATTTTTTAATAAAAAATATATTATATATAATCAAAGATAGAACCTAATTTATATACTAATATATAATTTAAAACATAGAATCTGTTGGAATTGATATTACATCATGTGTCAATCAATATTAATTGTCCTAAATCCTAATTGTTAGATAGCGCCTTTCAAAAATATATCAATTCTTTTTTAGATGGAGAATTTTTGGAAACATATATAATTTTTCTAATCAGTATTTTATTATTTGGTAATTTAATTATAATACACATTTAAAAGGTTATTCGTTGTATTGTGTTTGCACTTTGAAATCAATTTTGAAATTGGATTCACTTATAGCTACTTTTTCTTTTCAAGTACCTTTTTAAAATCTGAAGAGACTATAGTGAATTAAAACTTGTATTCAAAATGCATTAACTCTTAATTGCAGTTAGACTTTTAAATTTTTAATCAATGAACAGCACACACAATTAATTAAAAATATTATTAATGAATAAAATAAAGTTATTCTAAAATTATAAATTCAGTGGTAAACAGCAAATATTCAAAAGTAATAAGTTTGTTTTAATTTCGTATATTTCATGAATCTAAATTTATATGACTTGAATTGTTTCTGAAATTTCGAGATATGTTTTTTTTTCGCTTATCCATAAAAAATCATTTTTAGCAATGTTATAACCAAACTTTTAACTATTCTAACTATTGGTGCAAATAATTAAACATCTACAATTTATTAAAAATGTAAGATTATATTAACTCCCTTAACTTTTTGATAATGAAATTAAAATACGTCTAAAAGGGTTTTTTTTTAATATTATATCAAAATAACAATTATGATTATGAAATTATGAAACGATTAAGCCAGCAAAGAAATATATAACGACTTATATAGATACTCAAAAGAAATATGGATATTTTATTTAAAATATGTTGAAAACCATATGCTTTTTATAATAAATATTTTACTTTTCTGATATATATTAAGCTTGGCCAGTTTTCATAAATACAAAAACAGACTTAGTAATTTCAAAAAAGATGGTGAAATTCCTAAATTTATCTTACGTACTTTGATCAGTAAGAGGGGGGAATGGAAATGAGTTTAAAATACGTCTAAAAGGTTGTGCATTTTAATATTAATAAAGGTGAAAAAATGAAGATAATTATACTTTTATTTCTCAATCCATGTAAAGGGAAATTGAAAATACTAGAAAAATTCACCATATTGTTTATACTACATATTGTGGCTTCTTGTATTTTAAAAATATCTAAATACTCCATTTAGATTACCTGATGGCAAGAACATTATATGTTAAAATGATGCTTTAAATTTTGATTTCGTACAAGAGGCATTAAACTTTCTATTTACTTGTAAAGTTGACATTTTTACAGTTTAACAAGCAGTTAGTATGGTATTTTGAATTATAAATTGCCATAACTTTCAATAATTCGTTAATGTGTGGAATTTTGTACATTTCGTTTTAATAAAATTTTATCTTTTTGGAACAATCAAAGCAATAAGATTTTTAGTGTTTTTAATTAGCATTAAATAATATTGAAATTTAGTTAACAAAATAAAATATGGTAACAAACAGTAAATACTCCGTGATTTGAATTAAAATGATTTCGCAGCTTTATTTAGAATAACACTCAACTTGTATTTCAATGATTGATTTATCAAAAAAATGTTATTACTTAATTTATTGAAAAAAGCTACTTGATGTTCAATGGATGGAGTGATTTGAATGCAATGAATCAATACAAATGAAATTCGTACTAAACAGCATACAACTGATTTAATTTTGGATTAAACTGTAATTCCTTATAGCCGTTTTCTTCTGAGCTGGAACTAACAAAATACAACGGAAATAAAAACAACAAATCCTTTCCTTTACGAATTAAAGATTCAACATATTCGTTATCGAGGCACATCATATGAAAAATAAATATCTAAAGATATCTTAGCAGCTTCAATAGGAACAATATGCTAAAACTCTTATGAAATACCTTAAGGCTAAAATACAGATTTAAACAATGCATTCTTAGATAATAATAACAGCAATCGAATGCAATTTATATTTTCCATTCAAAGACTTCCTATTCGAAATACAGCACAATAGTTGTTACTTCTAGTAATTCTGGACGTTCTCGCGGCCTCAAGGGAATAATTGTGTCTCAAAGGTATTCGAAACACAAACTTTGCAAGGATGGGCTGTTACAACTGATCATTTTCTTGTACTCATTAAATAAAAGATTGCTTCAGTTGTAAGCATCTCTGTGTGTTGTTTTTCATTTAGATAATCCTGAACCTGAAAGAATGTGCGAAAGCTTTTATGTACAAATTATTCTGCCGAGTAAATCTTCTTTGAAAATTTTATAAATTTATTGATCACTGTGATTCAGTTCAGACTTGCTGTTTTATTATAAAGAGAAACCCTTCCTTGTTAATTCGTAGTGAAATCCAATTGACAAAAATCATCGATTGAATTATTGGAGTCAAATTATTTTTTCATGAATCAATCTCTTCATTTAACACTGAATTATTTCTTCTGATTATTGAAAAAAAAAATGATCATGGAAAAGCGTGGTGACAAATTATTAACCTCAGTGCCAGACGGATATTGGTTCATAATCCGCTTCCAATTAAACACTTTGTGTTTGAGTGGACTCACAGCATGGTAAAACTTTTATAGATCAACATAAAATCTAATCTAATGTATTGTCTTGCTGAGTAAGCATGGTATGACTAAAGAATATGAACAGGGGGAAGACATATGTTTTCTTCTCTGGCTGTGCTATTAGCTAGCATAATTTAAAATCTGGTAGACTGAATTCGTTTTATAAAATAATTACTGCTTTTGAATTTCTCTTCTTTATCCTCAATATAAAATACGAATGCCAGACTTTTCTCAAAGCCAATCCAAGAATACCATATATCTAGTATGTGAGAATTTTGTTTTATTCTTCCCAAGATGCCGTCTAAGTCCTCCGGATTTTTTTCCCTTTGAAAAACAAAATAATCCTCATTGCCATTTTATCATGAATCTGATCCATGGATTTCACTCTATACCCGACACCAAAAACTATAAAAAAAATCTTCCAATTCTTTTGGTGTGATTACGAAATTTCGCAAAGGTTCATTCAAGTGCCCATTATTGCCATTTGTCAATAGTTCAAAAAAATAACATCCCTCGAAAAAAAAACCTTGTGCAGTTTCAAAAATGGAAGTTAATCTAGAAAAAAATGAAAAATGCATGATTCCATAACAGGAAAGATGATTTTCGTAAATGACAAACTTTATTTAACACCAAATGGTTTCATCTGAATACTAAAACATTTTAAGGGGTGAAAAAATATTAGCTCGAACGATTTTATTTTTTATCTTATTTATAGTCCTTTTACTTTCAGCCCTTCTTAAGTACTTTTTTTCTAGAAAATGCCTCTAGCTGAATGAAAAAAGAAGCCTTTAAAGCCTCTCTCAAATGAGTTTAAGAAAAGCTCCAAGGAGTTATCCACATTATTTTCCTAGCATACGAATGAAGTTGGTTCATAAGCTTCAGATCAATATACTCTTTGCATGGCCATTTTATAATATCTTTTTAGTATAAATTTGTCCTACAAGATTTTATAAACTGAAACATAAAAAAATGATCAATATAAGAAGAAACGATGAAGAAAAACTGATCAATATAAAAAGTAAATTAAAATAATATTTCAGCACCTTATCTTGTCGTTTTTTTTTTCATATGAGGAGAAATTTATTGAAGAATCTATGCATACATGATATCTTCTTCTTGTTGCATACAGTCGACCACCCCGCCACCACTGAACGTAGCAGTATCGACAGGATTTGTTGTGGTCGACACATACATGATATCTAACAGTATTTACAATTTGAGAATAAAATTGATACGAAGCCACTAGTCGATTTTCAGCAACGGAAATCTAAGTCATCAATGTATTTTCTCTTTGTAAGAAGATTTCAAAGTTATAGTCATCTTGGGAATCGTAGGACTCCAGGTTCAGAACGCAATTCCAAAGAAAAACGAATCTGGAGTACGTTGAATCCGTGAAGTCCAAATATCCTGATTCTGGTGTGGTGCAGAAGTTTGAATAGGGGAGTGCCAACTCAGATCTCATCCACGCCATCTGACCAAGGCTCAAGTTACGAGGTCCCTTCCTAAGTAGTCCTAATGTTTCTTTAAAGAGGGACGTTAAAATAAAAAAAAATAAAAAAAAAACTTCATAGTCATAAAAAGTCGACCCTGAGCAGTCCCTTAAACTGGCTTTCAATTAATCGGAACTGTTAATAAGATGATATATTCGTATTATTATTAATTCATGATGTTGTTTAATTTTAATGTTAAGTAACTTTATATAATTTAATATGTTACTTGATTTACGAAAGGATAAGATGTTAGGTAATCAAATACCAATAAAAGTATCAGAAATAATGCTCAGGATTTTGGTAAACTTTCTAACTGGGGCATTGTGGTGGCTGTTTGTTTGGCATAGATTATACGGTTCAGGGTACCAGGTTCGAATCCGAATTCCTCAGAAGAACTGTAATATATACGGATCAGGCTTACGGTAAATTAATCGAGGTCAAATGTCTTCTAGCTGATGTTATGCGGAAACCTGAGATTCAGCTACCATTCTTGTAATCCCACAGTAGCTTAAAAATGCATGTAATTATAGTTTTTTCTCTAAGGAGTAAAGACCCTTGGCAGGGCACCTTGTAATTGAGGATGAGAGGCCTCCGGCATGGTGGTTGGATCCCGCCAGCCCGGTGGGTACAATAAATGTGGGGGATCTAGCTTCTCTCATCGATAACGGAATGTCCTACGGAGAGGATTGTACCGTGACCTGTGATGGGCCTTAGGACTCAGCCACAGTTATCGCCAGTGTTGCTGTAGCAGTGGACCGGTCATTCAGTATTTCTTTCCGAGGGCCTTCAGGTGAGACGGAGAGTCTGTAATATGGCTCTCAGAAGTAAAGCAAAGTACTTTTTGTGTTTATTCAAAATGGGTCACAACTATCAAAAAATTAAGTCATTTTTCTTATTAATGAGATAAATCTTATTAATAGAACTTTCTTATTAATGGAAATATGAAACAATATTTACTCTAATCCCCTATTTATAATGTGAAACATAACATGAATTAAAATATTTATAATCTAAAATGTAAAGAAAATATCAAAATTATTCCAAACGGACGTGCAAATTTTCAATAAATGTGCTTTGCTGATGAAAAGGTTTGATTATCTTGTCACAGAACCTTATATTTATTTCAGAATCAGAAAAGGACAGATAATTTCTTTACTCAAGTCAAGATTAATGCGGCATCTATCATGAAATTTATTTCTAATACATGCTATGTACGAGTTTTAAAGTAGCTAATAAATAAATCGTACCAGAAATTGTTAAAAATGCATATTATGCTTCCTATATTGCTAAATAATTCTGTAGGGTGATGAATTTATTCAAAGTTTTAATAATTGATACTGCATATTACAGAGAATCATACAATTTTTGAAAGGATTAATATGTAATGACTCACATATCACATTTAAAAAGAGGCGAATCTGAATGCTCAGTTCAAAAAAGCGGTAGTGAACTTCAGTAAGCAAGCGTAGAATTTAGATCTAATTTTCAGGTAAAAAATAAATGCAATGTCGTCAGATTTCCCTATTTAAAAACATTATGCAAATAATTTTGAAAATATAAAACCATTGGTTATAAATATTTCTAAGGATATATAATTTCAGATTTTTATAACGTATTTGAATGTAAATTTTAATAAAATTGAAAATAGGGGCTGAATAATAGCATATTCTATGTTGCTCGAAATCTATAACGAAATTGTAAAATTGGATTTTAGCGAAAAGTATTTATTCGTCTTATTCCTGTATTTGTTTTTTAAAAAGGGAAAATTATTAAATATGCAACAAAAAGTAATGATACATTAATCTAACAAATGAATTTTTCAACTGTTTTACTTTTTTTTCTTCTGAATTTTCCGATTTAAGTAGGATCTTAACGCTACAAATCAACATAAACTCATCATGGTATGCTTAAGTACCTAATATATCAACGATTTCAGTTATTTCAGAAAATATTTTTTTCGGCAGTTTTATTTTTTTAATTCTCATATTAAAAAACATATATCATTTTTAATCATCTTGCGCATTTTTTTAATCAATGATTACAGAAAAAAGTAATATTTATTTTCAACAGTACCATTTGTCTTATCTCATATTCAAAAAATTATTTCATGTTTAGTCAATGTTTAAAAAATAGCCAATTCTATCATAACACTGAAATTTCTGGCTACCTTTCAAATATATTATCAGCAAAAATAAATTCACCCAAATATATTTTAAAATATTTATTATTTGACTCTGTAAAGAGAATAGTTGGGTTCTATTTTACTACTCTTAATTTTCAGATGGCCAAAAGTATATCTCCATCTCTTCTCAGTTTGATTTAAGATCGAAACGGGTGGAAAGAATATCATAAGAATGTCTGATATCATGGAGTCATACATTTTACTGAATGATACGAACATTGAAAAACGATATTTCTCTTTTTCTCTAAACGATCTATCTAGAATAAAACCCTTAAGAATGTCCCACGAACTCAGTTACTTTTGGTCATTTTTTGACATCCTCATTAGTCTTTTTTCAAAGTTTGCTTGATCAGAATCCTAATGTT
The DNA here is from genome assembly GCA_026543055.1 of Argiope trifasciata. Classification (NCBI taxonomy): domain Eukaryota; kingdom Metazoa; phylum Arthropoda; class Arachnida; order Araneae; family Araneidae; genus Argiope; species Argiope trifasciata. The sequence continues at coordinate 503,920 of JAPMOQ010013963.1, forward strand.
TAAAGTTTGAATAAATTTGATTGATTCACGCCTGACATTTATTAAAATAGGTTAAGTATGTTATTTATCAGAAGGATATTAGATAAAAAGTACTTGATTATTCAAGAATGGATATTTTATGACAAAAATTTTGGATTTATTAATTTTATGTATCTATTTATGGCTTTTTTATGATTATTTTTTTTCTATATTCAAAAATATGAAACTAGAGCAATTAAGTATTTTAAAAGAAAATTGAAAAAATTGATAAAATGAATTAATATATTTTTAGATCAGAAAACTTTATGCATATCAATTCATAAAGAATATATAATCTCAGTTAATTTAAATATATGTTGGAATTTTTCTCATTTCCACGCAATAATTTATTGCCTTTTTATTGCGCCATAAAGCATTTTGGCAGAGCCATCAGTTTGAGTCATAAACTGTTTTATCATAAATCCCCGTGTTACATGCATCTAGCATTGCAGACTCTTTTCTAAATCCGTGTTAACAAATCTTCCTATTTTTAGCCAAATTTTTGCTTTAGCAAATAGAAATGTTTTCATATTGTTTTAGAAATAATTTTATCTTCCAGTTAAATACGCAATTGAAACATTGATATCAAAAGAAATGTGTATTTTATAGGATTCTATTTGATTTATCCGCTGATTGGCGCAGAAATATAAAACGTCTTAATTAGTTATATATACATTATATCGTCAATCACACTAATAAAACGTTTGATTATTCAATGAAATATCGACAAATAGTAACCAAAAAACTCAGAATTATTACAAAAATTAAGAATCGAGCATTTTTGAATATTTGTAAATCTATCGATATTAGACTTTAAACTTTACAAATAATTTATTCGGTAGTTATTACATGACATTTCCATGCTAAATTCACCATTAATTACTTAATTAAAAGATAAATATTGCTAGTCATTATAATGTAAAATTGATTTTCCCTTTATTCTGATTTACGTCCACTTCTTGAGACTACAACAAGAATTATCTGAGGATACTAATCCAGAATCTAAAACCGTGATCAAACTATCAAACCACTTTCTCTAATTTCAAAATTTCTGTTACAGATAATGTTACAGGTAAAATGCGATGAAATCAGATATTGTTTGCATCAGCTACATATATATAACAGATCCATTCCAGAAGTGAATATCGAACTGGAGACCTTCAAATTCCGTAGTAAAATATTAGTCATTAGACCACCATAATTTTTCTGAAATGAAACAATTTAATGACTTTTCTGGCAACCATGCCAATATTTTAAATTCAGCTTATCGCTAATCCAACTAAAAGCGGGTAAGGCACAAATCCATTTTGATGTTAAAGAGAGGGCGTTTAAATTATAAACTGAAGCAAAAATATTCTTATCTGACAGATTTTTATCTGTGTTGTCTTTAATATGGTTTTAGTTGCTCATGACGAATGAACTACATTGTTCAACATTTCTCTTGAAAGTGAGCCAATAAATTATCAAATGCAAGGAAACAGTTACGCACTCTTCTAAAATTGGTTCAGGGGTTTAATTTTAATGCTCTTTGTTTAAAATATTCCTCCCGAAAAGACCTGAGTAACAAATAACTTGAAAAATGAGAACATCTTTCAAAGTCAGTTTCGCTTTCTTTTCCTTCTTATTTTGGCTGTTTTAACACTCTCTTTTGATTAGAGGACTTACATTTTGACATTCTGTTCCCAAGAACTTTGCTGCTCTGCATTTACGTACATGATGCGAATCGTTAAACTATCATTAAAGGACACGTCCGTGTTCTTTTTCTACGGAAGGTGTTTAAAGGACGTTGCTGGAAAGCTTTATTTAACTCTTTCAACTGGATCTTTTCCTTACGGTTTAATACTGTAACAAGTTGTTGGTAGCTGAATAAAATAAAAGAATGTTTCAAATTACGTTAGCTAAGTGTATCAAAAATGCAATGGTGAATACTATTCAGAACTGTACACATTATCATTTGTAAAATAAAGGCCTTTTATACTTGAATCATTCGCTCTTTTCAGTAATATAATAATAAAAGTTCAATATGATTTAAATGTATGTTTAGTAAATATTCTTTTTTCTTCCAATAAAATATATGCAATCCTAACTGAAACTGTTTTCATTCGAAATTCTTTTATGAATATAAAAGTATTCTGTTAATTTCTTAGAAATATCATAAATGTATAAATGGTTCTTTTGTATTGATATACCTCTACACATTGAAATCATGGATTCGTTAATGAAAATGAAATAGAGTTGCCATTACTTTAGGATTACAGAACTTTAATGTATGCCAAATGGGCGTTAACAATAAGGTATGAAATCAATGTTAAATTATTTTTAAAAAAATGTGTACCTCATTTGACGATGGCTCAAACAAATGTAGGATTTTTTAAAGTTAGCTTCCTTAAGAATGTAAAAAAGGCGTTGTTAAATGCTATGCAAAAATAAACTGCAGTCATTTTTCAAAAGAAAAAAGTGTCAGGACTAAATCACTAATTGCACAATATAAATACAGTCCGTAGAGATAAAAATCACAATAAAATTATTCTCAGTCCTCTATTTATGGTTTTTATTCAAATAAAGTTAATGAAAAATGAAGCGAATTTTATAAGAATAACCAATATTAGATCAAGGATTAATTAGTGCAACTAGTGAAGACTTCTGATTGTCTCAATAAAGTGAAATTGCTGTACGATATTTTTGAAAAATGTCTTTATTATACTTATATAAAAGTTCGGTTTATTTATAAAGAATTTAACATTTTCCCAAAGAATAAATGATTTTGACGTATCATAGTAATTTGGAAACTCTAGTAAATAAGATGTTAAAACTCAAAATTTTATTTACAAAAAATCTCGAAGACAGCTTGGCAAGTAATACGTTTTTAAATTAATAATAAATATCGCTCATTAACTATATAAAGAAATAATTATAAGTTATATCACTGATTCCCTGTCCATCCTAAATGCACAATGATAAATAATTCTGAAAGACATTGCAACAGCAACACGGGCAGGAACTGTGGCTGTGTCTTAAGGGTGATAACAGTACAGGGCACAACCTTTCTCTAGGGCAGTATGTCCCATCATCGATGGGATGAGCCAGACTTCCACATTTTCCTGTACAATACTGGTGATGAGATTCAACCGCTATGCCGGAAGTTTATCATCCACATTTCGAGGTACCCTACTTGGGTAGTGAAACGACTATTAGAACAACAAATGAATTCACTTTTGGTTTCAAAACAAAATTATATACATTTTTTTTTCAAATCTGCTATTTACTATGCGAGTTTACCACATACGAATAATTAAATGATATAATATGTCTATACAGTTTTAAGTGCTTTTTATCGTTGTAGTACTCAGCAATACAAAATCCACACAACCGATAAATATGACACAGAATTTGTTATAAAAGGCTGGATATTTAATTTAATAATTAAAGGAGCATTTTATTATTTCAATCATTTGTTCATCGCTAATCCTTCACTCTTTATTAAGTTATGTTCATTGTAGCATGTACTAGTAAACACGAAGATTTCATTAAGCTTTGAGTTCTATTACATAGTTAAAATTTTGAAATTGCATTCCGATTCCAATGAGAACAGGCAACAGTAAATTAAACCCCTAAAGATTCATTAAATATGTGGCTTAGGGTCAACTGTATAATGATTCATCAGGTATTTGAACGTGTGAAACACTTTAGTCTCAATATTTGCTTCTAGTACTAGATTGTTAGATTAGAATAATAGATACTGTTGTCATTATGATTTGTCTGCGTCGAAATGTAGGTCACCGGATAATTTACGAATAGGAAGTGGTGAATATGTCTCGAGAGTTTCATAATATTAAAATCACTACAGAGGTTGCTGCATTGGAACAAAGCTAACTTAGAGAATATATGAGGGAGGAAATGTATTACTTCCTCAGAATGTGGAACTCGTGTCAAACAATAGCAGTATCACTTCCTTTGAGAATTAAGCTAATTGTTAGAATGTTAAGCATATCTGTCTAATCAGGTGTTAAAGTGTGGATCCAATTTTATATGGGATATTTGGAAAACAATAAAAGCAATATTAAACGCGCCTACTTCTGTATAACACTCAGAATATATAATACGTAATATGTATAACTGAACATATGCGTGATATATACCATATAATATAATTAAATATATGAACTGATCCTCATGATACATACGTATAACCGAACATATACCATTTGATATAATTAATTGAAATTCGGAATATAATTTCAAAGCATGATAAAAATTTGAATGAATAATATTATGATATTAATAAAATAACAATTTTACTTTAACTCTACATTTTATCTATAAATCTTTTTCGCTTCAGAATATCAGATAAATCAATTATAATTTTTATACCATTAAATATAATTATATCACATAAGAATATTTTGAAATTAAAAAAAATACTTAGAATATTTTAAAGAATTTAATTTTAAAGTTTTAAAATGAAGTTTTATGTCTTTCCAGTTATATAAAGTAATAATTTCTATTCAGAAAAGTACAGAAGGGTTTTTAAAAAATAATTAAAATACTTGTTTATTTTTAGAGCCTTATGATAAATAACCACAAAAGGTCAATCACCTTCAGTTGGATGAGTGACAGCTTATTCATGGCAATTTTGGTGTAATGTGAAAAACCTATGTTAACTTAATATTAGCTAGCCATAATTATACAAAAATCCCCAAATAAATCCGGGAATGCAACATTCTTGATGATATTTTATGCATGTAAAGAAAGCTTGGCAATCTTGATGTCTTCCTAAAATCGCCAAGTAAAACCAAATGCTACAAAAATAACCAACTCTGATATTTGAACAATTGAAATCTTTACCTTTCTATTTTATTGTAGTAAGGTGTATTGCGAATGGTTTTTTCCATGAACCAAACTTATATAGCTCAAATGACTAACGTCTCCTGATTCACAAATAGGAGTGCATTATGACAAAATTTTATGTCCAAATTACTTCCGTGTCGTAGTTAATTGATTCTCAACATTTTATTTTAATACCTCAACTTCTAAATTCAAGACCCACTGTACGACTTCCACATTACATGCTGACTTAGTACACTTTGCTCCCAACTTTCAAAAATTGATCTCGGTAGCACAAAAATATTGAACAATATTGTATGACATTGATCACTACTCCTAATGATCATTGACATTGATCACTACTCCTACTCCTCAATATTGTTAATATTGAGGAGTAGTGTTAAATATATAATATTTTACAACATTATGGAACAGTATGTGTAACCGGATATGTTGGTGTGAGGTGGAGGCTTCGTTACCAAATGGATTTCAATTTAACAACTTTAAAGTTATGAGATACAGTTTTTTGATATAGCAAATGTAAACAGACAGCTAATGTGCTATTATCTATTATCTAGTCTTTTATTAAATGAAGTTATATAATTCAAATCCCTTCCTTTTTCTAATTCCCATGTATGGGACTTCTGATAATATCTTATATCGACTCTGCTTGTCTGTTTTATTTGAGAGTCTTGACCTAATGATGAAATCTCCTCTTCTAAACAGTTTCCCAATATCTGCAAAGATAGACGCTGATTTAGCAAATCAATAGCAACTTTCAATGTATAATTTTACTTCTCTGGTTTTTCCATTAATGTCCCCCTTTAATTTCTAGTTTTCACAATACATATTGACATAAACACGATATTTTAACTAATCATAAAAAATCGGAATAATAAGCATATTCAATATATCAGTGCTCTGTACATGAACTATAGATTATTGGGTTTCCAGACAGCAAAAATTTTATAACATGTTTTAGATTTTTTTTCATCGTATTACATTGTCAATATTCCAAGCATTCACAACTTACATTTTTAATATGCCTAACAGTCAAAACTACATATTGAATTTAAAATTTCAGGATGAACCTTTCAAGTTTGTTAGTACTTAAAATGCACTATATATCTGTCGGCGTTTCTCTTGCATAGCAACATTTTAAATAATATTATGTGGTATTTTTTATAAATTTCTCACACTTAAAGGTCTTTTATTATCAAAATTTACTGAAATAAAAAGAATTGAGAATTGTAATTAACCAGTACATAAGCATACGTTATATTGTAAACTGGACTTAAATAATTAAAGCTTATCACGGTTTACGATCCAATGAAAAATGGCATATGCTTGTGAATTCTGTATGTGAAAACGGCCCATTTATCATTCCAGGCTCAATTTATTCTGCTTATTCGCTAAGCACTACGCTTAAAAGTTATTAGAGAACTTTTTGGGGAAATATATTCATGTCAAAGCCTTCATTTTACTCGGAATTCTGAGTATTAATTTTCAATAATGGATGCAGAACTTTCCATTT
>JAPMOQ010013963.1:510305-521310 GCA_026543055.1 Argiope trifasciata
GAATTCTGAGTATTAATTTTCAATAATGGATGCAGAACTTTCCATTTGGGGGGGGGGTAATGGTATTTAAAGTCTTATACAATGTAGAAAAAAGCTGTCATGTGTCCAAAATATTAAAGGAATGATTTACGAATTATATTTTGTTTCAAATTTCACTAGAGAATAATCTCTAAGTTATTTCCATATACAGGTTCATTCAAAATGATTCAATTTAATTGAAATAGACTGAAAAATCTCCAAGAGTTTATAAATGGTTCTAAAGGAAAAATTTATATTGTTACTCAAAAAATTTTTCTATGTGACACATTTAGCAAGTCTATTAATGTAAAATATTTAAAGTTACTCTTGAAAAATTAACTTGCGATTAGGAATTGCATAAGTTTACTTATAAAGTTACAAGTAAAATATCAACTGCTGATAGTAGAGTTGGCCAGAAAAAGTGTCTTTAAAATATCAGAAGGGTTAAGGCTTTTGTGGAATTATCAAACTATATAGTGCATATATTTAAATGATAATCATTAATAAAAAGTTAAGTGATAGTTGAGGCTTTTTTAAAAATATGTACATAAATTATATTTTAAAAATTAATTTTTAATGAATAACATACGAGCAAACTAAGATTTGTCAATTATTGCTAGCAAATAATAATATAATTAATGAAAATGAATATAAGGAATAATAATCTTTTTTCCAGCATTTGAAACAATTATTAAATCCATGTTTATTATTATAAAATTCCTCGCGTTTGTTTATAATAAAAGGGTAAAGCAGGAATCTGATTTATACTTCAGTAAACTTTGTAGATTGTTAGTGTGAAATATTATGTACACAAATTATTCACTCTGGAGATCTACAGAAAACCAAATTATAACCCATTAAAGTGAGAACTGAAAATTGTAATATGGAGAGTTTTGTGCATCAGAAAGATTTCAATTTCTTAGACAGAAACATTTAAGTTTCTTAAAGGAAAACTTTAGTTAATCAAGTAGCGGACCACAAAGCATGTTTATACAAACTCTGCATTTAGACTGAAAGATTGTCAGCAAAATTTACCGAAATTCCTCCATGTCCGCGAGCCTGGAATGCATTAAATCCGTAAAGTATGTACGTCTTCTTTGTTGCAAAAGAGTAAGAATTGTCCAGAGTAGTCTTCGGGTAGCTTCAAAATTGAATGCTAATCTAAATAAATTAAACTATTCAGGTGGTATTCAGCAGACATTGTCGGAAGTCTAGGAATTTATCTACGTCCCATGAAAGGTTAGTTTTCAGCAACTAAGCAAAGGAACTAAATACAATGATGCCATAATGTGAAATATATTTCGCCCTCTGGTTGATCATCCCATGATTTCCACGGGCAACTTCAAATGTAGAAAAATCTGCTCATCCCGCGATTGCCGCGGCATGTGTTTTCTTCCTTTATTGAGGAGCGCATCCCGTTTCTCCCCCTTTTAACCATTGAAATAAATTATATGCAATATAATTTATTGCAAAATATTTTCTAGAAAGAAAAAAATGCATTTTTCAATTTTCCAATACATATAATCATAAAATATGTAAAAAAAAAGAAAAAAAACATGATTTTTAAAGAGATTTCGGTCTATAAATTGGGCAGTCAGAGGGTTAGGCATTTTTTATTGCTATATTAATTTTTACACTTATCAAATATTATTTTAACTACTAAGAAAATTAATTAATAATATTTAATAATCAGAAAATAGTTAATTAATTATTTAACAATAATTTCCCTGAAAATTCTCTTTCGTATAAAATTGAGGGTTTCATTTACTGCTATGAATAATTTCTTTATAAATTTCACTCATTTTAATAAATGATACTTTATTTTTTACTTATGCTTATTCTCTCGAACTAAATATACTTAATAATGTCAGTCTCCAAACATAAAATGAACTGTTCCTAACTGTTAAAATGTTCAGAATGAAATATCATTTTCGAGAGCATTTAGCATAGTTCAATAAATTACTCAACGCTGATTTCTCTGCTAAGATATTCTGAACACATTTAATATGTTTTCCGCTCTGAAGCGCAAGATCTTCGTAATAATGTATGGAAGCAACATAATTACGAGAGAAGTATCCACTTTGTAATTGTGGTTTTATAAAGAGCAATATTTACACTCTTATCTCATTACTAGTCGATGAAGTGGGGTTTGATGTAAAGAGAATTCCCCTGTTTTAATTTTGACTTTTTTAATTGATGCCTTGGATACTCTAGCTTTATTATTGAGAAAGGAAAGGGGATTAGTCCGTAAGAAGTTTTATTTTTTAACTAATGAAAATAATGATTGCTTCATTTACGTAAGCAGTATAATGAAGTAAAAGTAGATTAGCAGTAGATAGTAGCAAGGTAGAGTTTTCTTGATATGGTAACTAAAGAAATGTAATAAATTCCTTTCATTTTAAAAGATATTTTGTTATTTTAAAAATATTTCGTTGAAGTCCTTTTTTGGAAATTTTATCAAGCATTTATAGATATTAAATGCTTTTGTTCTATCATATTAAAATTAAAGTTTTACGGCAATTGTTATTAATTAAATATTTAATTATTTAGCATGAATGTGAATCAAATAAATGTTTATTTATCACTTTTTTGAAATTATTAAAAATTTCAAAACAAATCATATCTAATCATTATGATACTTATAATATAAAAAATATATGTTTTTTCAAGGTTTTCATTCCCTGCATGTATGTTGAAATAATATATAAAAATAACAAAATTCTGGTTTTTAAATTCAATAAATAATTATCAAAAAATTGGGAAATGAGAAACCCGGAAAATTCTTTTCAATAGTGAACTTGGTTTTTTTTTCTTTCTTAAATCTAGCCGGGCTATTATTTTTTCTTTTAGCGTTGAAAAATAGAACAACCCAATTTGATAATAGTAACTCCACAAATTCATCAACTGAATATCCTTTTTTTTTTGTAAATACAATACCTTCCAAAGTGATTACACCGCCTTTAAATAGCTGTAACTTTCTTCTAACCGCAGTGAAGAAAATTAGACTTAATTTAGATTGAAATTCCACCAAGCCATTACAGATCACAATTTTTTGCTGGCATCTGGTCCCGAACTAATAACATGGCAATCTTAGTACATATATCTCACCACTATAGCCTTTGCCCTTCTAGAATTTTAATAAAGGAAATTGAATGGTCTGCTAAGCATTCTAATTTTACATTTTATACCCAATCCATACAAAATATTTCAAAAAGACTAAAAAAAGTGCGAATACATTGTTTAATTAATTATCTATCGAAACAAGTCCGTGATTCTTTAAAATGCATTTTAAAATATAATACTTTATTTTGATAAATTTCGAAATTATTTCTCGAAATTATCTCTGTTGGATTTTCGAAATCTAAGGAATGAACATTGAATGAAACGGAAGAAACTATACTTGGATTAAATCCAAAAGTTGGCATTTTTTTTTCTCTTCGTTCCGCAGCTGTTGTTCTCTTGAGATTTCTCCAAAGCAAGAATTGCTAATAGAACTTATTGCTTCTGGTTCTCTTTTTATGTTTTCGCACAAAATTCATCATTTGACAACTAATAGAAAAAAATCATCTTCCTTTACTTATATTTTTGTTTTTTCTAAATCGTATACCTACTATTATTTTTACTATAAAGTTTTTTATTTTTATTTTTATTTTCATTTAAACTAGATAAGTGTATCTATAGATTTCAAAATCAATAAATATCAAGCTTGAAATATAACTTTTAGAATATAAATAATCTTTCCGATTAAAAAATGAATTTACTTTTAAGCTTATTTGAACTAAAGGATGAGTTATATCTTTTTCATTGCTTCTCTTATAAAAATCTTTAAAACTAAATAAGAATAATATAAAGCGTTGTTTACTTATTAAGTCAAAAAAATAAGATTTTTTCTGTTTGCCAATAGACTCCTATGAAATTAAAGTGTGCTGAAGAGAAAAAAACAATTTTAGAGTAAGCTTTGCTTATAGCTTATTATATTCATGCATAAACTTAGATGCCTAAAACATACCATCTTCTGATTGCATTTCAAATTGAAAAGATCCATCCCAAAATGAAGCTTCAAAACGGCACGTTGATCTAATAAATCAATTCAACAGCAAATCAAAACTTCCCCCTACTTAATCAATTACATAAGGCATGCAATTAATTAAAATGTGAAGCAGAAATAGCTGATTTCCTAACATTTATGTTCGTTCGTTCGAGTTTTGTTTGTCCGAAATCAAATGAATGAAAAATCCTTGCCTAATCACCTAGATGAAAAATTTATGAATGATTAAATGTAAAGTATCTATGGAATTTATAAGATACAAATAATTTGCATTCATGTGTGTCACTAAACAATATATACTAAACATCAGTTACCTACCTGAATCTGAAAAAAATGTCTTTTATAGTAACTATTACCCCCAAATTTGTTTAAATTAATTTCATACTAATATGTTTTATTGAAAGTGACCACATAAGTCAAATGTAGTCGAAAGACAAACTCCTTTCTCTCACCTATAGGTTCAGTATCAGTTTAATCATGTAATATATACTTCTACGCATCCAAGTGTCTTAAGTATGTAGCTCTATTTTTCGAAATAGCCACGGTTGCTTTTTGAAATTTAGCGTAGCTAAAGTATGTCCATTATTTTTAAAACATTGATGGTTGAATTCATTATCCGAATTATTCAGTGAAATGCAATTACACAATCTTAAGTTGTCTGTGCAACTGTTTTTTATTTCTAAATATTTACAGCAAGTCAATTTCTAAGTATACAACACACTTCTTATTTTTCTAGAAAAACTTCACGATAATAAATTTCCATTTTTAAAAATATAAAAAATGTATATAAACTCTCCGCCAGAAAACCAAACAGGCGTTTAAAAAGTTTATTATTCTTAATGTTTATTTCGGGATAGTTAAAAAAAGGAATATTAATAAGTAAAAATGCATGTTTTAGTACAGACGTTATATCTTACACAGTGACACACAAAGTTTTTCAAATAACTAGGATCGACTTTGGTAATAATTGTTTTACTTTTCAATCAATAGCTCTTCCCTTAAAGGAGTTGACAATTTATATGCAAATTATAAGTAATTCGTAACAAAATGAATCTATCAAGAAAATCTAGAAAGTAAATGCCGAACTGACGAATTCACCTGTGCATACCCTTATTTTAAAAGAAAATATGTTTATAACTGAGTAATTTATAATTCATAGCCGAAGGAATTTCCAGCAAGTCTGGTAAATGATTTTTGATATTTAAAAATTCATCAAAAATATTTATTTGTTGTTCATAAGTTTAATTAACATGTAAACTTAAACATCAAAACACATAACACGCATACCTACATTATCATATGCGCATACAGTAACATATACAAGTACATTGACACATACACTGAAACAACAAATTTATCTTAAAATGCGTCGAAAAATATTTATTTGTTGTTCAGTAAGCTTAACTATTATTTACATTCTTTAAGAACTTTTTTTAAATCAAGCTTCGCCCTTTTTAACTGTATTAGTACTTCAGCGAAATATCCTCGAGGCCTTTTCAAAAGTCTAACTAAAAGATTTTGAAAATGTAAATAAAAGCGGGCTAGGGCATTCTTCACATAATTCGTTCATATTAATTAACAATTCATGAACAATAAAAAGGCGTGGGTAAAATTCCACATACAAAGTGTTTCATAGAAACTCAGATTTATATACTAACCTAATTTTTATTTATCTTTCTCTTCTCAGAACTATTTTTCTTTTGCTTGAAACGAATAAAAAACATTTTGATTTAAAGAGATAAAAGTTTCCTATTTCTTGTTGATGGGACGCAAAATCTGCTTCGGAAGCAGCTTTTAGTTTACAATGTACGATCTCGTTAATCCGAATAAAAATTGCTGATGAAAGCAGAATGCATTTTATTGAAAAATTTTTCTTTTGAAAAATAGAGAGGCTGCTTGCTTGCAATGGGTATCTGTTTGAAAAAAAGAAAATTCAATTTCTGGAACAGAATTCTTGTTCTTGAGAAATGGAGCATGGTCTATATTGTATTGTTTGAAAATGGTATATGGCAAAGAATAATATTGCAGTCACAAGATCGCATACCAAATTTCATTTACTTGAATAACTACGTTTGAGAGTAATCGATTTTACATGCATGAGAAAACACAGATCGAGAGACTATCAATTTTTTGACGAGTTTGGTTCCACATTTGATACGAATCTACAATTAATATACATTCGTGTATTAAATTTTATCCAACTGGCTCTTTTCATTTTTTAAGTTATCGTTTTCAATTGTACTAGGACTATTTGGGATCGTATTCCTCTGATTAAATTTAATTTAAAATTTGATAAAATTCTGCACATTTTATGTAAAACTCATGTAACAAAATTCATACATCTAGATCAAAGCGATTTTGAATTATCGTGTTCACAGATAAACAGACGTTCTGGAAATTCAAATTTAGAGAGGTCTGAAACACTAAGATTCGCAAAAATTTCAGTTTCTATTTTTTTTTTTTTTTGACGTCTGACACTAGAAAGTAAAAATTAAATTTTAATTGTTGCAATAAAATTTTAACAACCGTTCTTTGAAAGGTGTCTAATACTTCCTTTGTAAATCGAAAAAATTTTATGATACGCGTTTCGTATTTAATAAGGTTTTATTTCTTTTATGTAATGCTTATATTCCAACAAACCTAAATGTATTTTTGCCATCACTCGAAATAAATCCAAAGATTGTAACAATTAAAAAAAATCGTTCTATGATATTCCTTTTAATCATCGTATGAGCGAAAATTATACGTCAGAATGCTATTCTGTATCAATGATTCGGAGAAGAAAAAAAAATTCTGGTCAAGATACAGAAGGGACAATAAAATCTTAGCTAAAGTTTTTTATATCACTCTACTACTTAATGGGAGTTCTAGAACGATATAGCAAAAGAAAGTAGTGAAAGACAAAAACTACCAAGCTCTCTACATGCTGTATAAGATAATAAAAAAGTAACTTTTTGGGTCGCCAAATAAAGATAAGCTTTCCACTATTAAACATCCAGGTTTGATCAGGTAACAGAAGGGACATATTTCTTTTTTTTTCTTCGCATCATGAGAGAATAAGGAGTTTCCAATGATAGTAATAACGATAGATATCCACAAGTAACTTATGTAAAAAATCCTTAAATAATATACATTAAACCTTCAATTTCAAATTAATCTTTCATTATTAAAATTATTATTAAAATAGGACTATAAAATTAAATTATTCTAGGACTTACCAATTTTAGGACTTCAAATTAAATGAACAAATCTTCCATTATTAAAAATTTTCAAAGAAAGAAAAATGAGATTTAAGGCCTTTCTGACGCTTTTAATATTTAATAGCAAAGTGGTCTTTTTTTTTTCTTTGATACTAATATTGATTATATATTAATATTCTGAATTTACACTATAAAAAGTAATTACCAATTGTAAATATTCATAATAATTCACGACTTAACGGACATATTAGGGATAAATTTATAAATCCACTTTCACCTCAATTAATTCGTGAAATAGAGAGATTATTACCCTCACATATTTTTATTTCTAAATGATGTGAATTTTCTACTTGATTTCCTTAATGTTATGATATAGCTACTTGAGAAAAAAGAGGATTAAGTTAACTTAGCTGCACCCATTATTAATTTCATATAAAAGAGCACCATGAGATAATTAATTGCCGGTTATCGTTGCTGCGTAAAAATATTTGACGCCGAATCTCATAAACTTAGAGAAATAGCTCATTATTAAATTGAATAAAAATTGTTATCAACCACAGCTGGCTTATAATTTAATCGCGGTAATCGACGTTGACAGATTCTCACTTTTGTCAAATTTAAGCATCATAAAATTCGTTTTCAATTTTTATTTTAGCGGTTTCTTTATGCACTTGACTTGAGGCAGAAAATGTTTTTTTTTTTCTTCAACCATAAAAATGAGTTTTATTTAATTGCGCTTGCTTACAATACATAAAACTTGACAAATGTTATTAGCTTCATATCTTTTATTTCCTGATTTTTTATTATATATTACACTACTATAGCATCAGAAAATAAAACTATGCAGATATATGAAAGGCTAAATTAATTTCGGCAAATGCTTCTAAAGTTGTTTCTCACATTGCTGTAGTCAGCAGGAATAATAAAAATAAATGTCCGAGTGAAAATCAAAAACTAAAATGTGTCCCCAAGTGGGATAATGAATGCAATTTGACTTACTATAAAATCATGTTGATTGCATTTACTCTAGAAATTCGTAACTAAGTAATAAGAGCTTCCAATAAATATGAGTTCGCAAAACACAATATGTATTTAGTTCCTGTCTTATCATTTCTTACTTTCATTGTTATTGATTCTTCTATTACTCATCATTTACATTACGTTAGAATATAAAATCATGATAATTCATATTTTTATGAAATAAGAAAGCATGAAATTCATGGCCAGAAAAACCACTGAAGAAATATTTTGTATAGGCCTTTATGCTAACAGATATACAGGTCATACATAAATATCTCAGTTTGGAGCATATACTGCTCTTTTATTGCTGAGTATATCGAAATCATTGCAACAAAGAACAATTCCATATAATGTTAAGCCGCATGAGTTCTTAAACAAAGACATTCTATTGGATATAATATTCACCATACATTGTACGATATTAGGAATAAAAGTTAAATAAACTCATCGAAATAGCAGAGATTAAACCTTTTTATTGGAATGCAAATCGAATAACGTAAAAAAAAAAAATGTCATAGGAATTTTACAAACAAGTTTTCAATGATATTATAGTCGAAAAATTCCAGGTAAAAATTCGTTAAAACTTTCCTTTTAATAACTTTAAAAGTTTTCTTTCAACCTTTAATTCATATAAGTATATGAACGAAAACATTTATTTAATATGACCTAATTCTCTATATTAATGAAGATCAATGTTTTATTAGCGATATATAATACACTATTCCTGTAAAAAATGTCCCTCTTTATGATTTTATATTACTTAGCGACGTTTTCCTACTTTTAATACATGCCAACACCTTTGATCTGCGTTTTATAGCATTTAAAAATGTAACTAAAATGTAGTCTATTTCATGCGTGGCTTAATATACGTTCACAATACAAATAAAGATTGCACATAGAAATACCTGAGCATATGCGTTCCTTATTTCATTAGAAAGTTTTTTATATTTAATTGTACATTAACATAAAAATTTACTCACTTCACGCTTCACCATAAAAAAATTCCTTTCAAAAAACGCTTCGAAAGTTTTACTTTTTTTTACGATTAAAATGATAGCTCAATTCATCTTTCCGGTCTTTCCGGAGACCTTATAACAAATGACTATTCAAAAATATAATGATAATATCATAATCTTTACCAATCAATAAATAGATATCCCACTTTAAGTTATTTTTTAAGAAGATCACCTGGTAAGGCTTTTCTAACCACGAACCCAATTTTCTTAACTCGCATTTTTTTCAACCTTTAAAGAAATAGACGTGTGCAAAGTTGTGGATAAAAACGCACATCAACCGTTATGGGCGATATTGTTTTTTTTTTCTTCTGGAAAATATCGGAATAGTGTTGGTCATTAACATTATCGATCTTTCCTCAACCGCTTCAGTAGCAGATGGGATAAAAGAGATATCAGCGACAAGATGTTTGAAGGGGGGGACGAAATATCAATGAACAAAACAACCGACAAAGAAAAAGAAGTGTAGAACTAGGTAGCAAAGGGTAGCATAGATCGTAGCAAGCTGGGGAGTGTTTCTGAAAAACATTCCTCATCGACGTTCAACTCCAACTGATGCTAGTTCCAATGCTGGAAAACCCAGCTGTCGAGTTTGACTTTTTGGATGAAGAGTAACAGATTTTGGCTGGCAGTTATTTTTCTTTATAGCTATATAGTTAGGTTTCTGAGTGGTAGTGGCTCAAAAAAAGTAAAGGAAGTTGGCCCCGTGAGATTTTTGGAAGAAAATGTCGTTGTGATAGAACTCCCACATATAAGCAGAATTCTATAAACTAAGAGATATTTTGCCAGTTTAATGTATGGATAATTAGATATTTTATGAAGAAGACAGATTATTTTATATACTTAGCTTCACAGTCATTTTTGGTATAGATATTAATAAAGAATTTAAATAATTACTAAATATTTTGAAGCAACTAAGAAAGATTATGACTTTATTCATAAATGAAATCTGCACAAAAAATCACTTATCAAAAGGTGGTCAAAACTGTGTTCTATACATTCTAAAGGATTATTCATTTTTTTGCTGAATTATTTTTCATTTTTATTTATTTTTACATTAGTTTATTCTCGATTCATATGTATTGAA
The DNA here is from genome assembly GCA_026543055.1 of Argiope trifasciata. Taxonomy (NCBI): domain Eukaryota; kingdom Metazoa; phylum Arthropoda; class Arachnida; order Araneae; family Araneidae; genus Argiope; species Argiope trifasciata. Next base: position 520,692 of record JAPMOQ010013963.1, read on the forward strand.
ACATATTTATATTCACACGTATATTCATTTCAATATTTATCAATTATTTATTTTGTATTGCAGAAAAAAATCATCTAATGTTCTGATACATTAAACAATTCTAAACAAAAACGAATCGATATAGTTCATTTCAATAATAGTTGCTTTTTTAAATATTTTTCTACTCAAACTCAAATCATAATCTAGAGATTCTTCTTAAGCAATTAAAATATCATAGCTTATTAATTTAAAGCTCTAAAATAAATATTTAGTATTGATAAATAGTATATGTGAATGTATTCACTAATTATATATTAAACGAATATTATCAGTAAACAAGCTATAAAAATGAGAAAATAACACAATTAATAAATAACATTTAAAGTAAAAACATTTTATATTATTGTATTTCATATTATTATATTATTTACGGATATATTACCGAAAAACGGACATTAATTGCTATATAGACATGTATTGCTACAGAGGAAGGAGTGGGTAAAATGTTTTAAATTCATGAACAGTTAAAAATAGGAATATAATGCGTACAAACCTCTAGAGTTTAAAACCTTAATCCTATAACTGCAATATATATATATATATATATATATATATATATATATATATATATATATATATA